>JASDQU010736889.1:110484-121823 GCA_032191745.1 Picea mariana
GGTGGAGGCATGAAATGATCTAATTCGTATGATCCAGTGGTGATGGGTGGCATTTGATTGAGCTTTTTTGTGAGTCAACGTTTCAGGATTCTTGTCAACAAATGTACCCATATCCCGAAACCCCAAAACACAAAATTATGGAACCCTCGGGGGTTGGGCCCACAGTCCTATCCCCTGGTTAGAAAGAAAGAAGGTCCAGAAAGGGTGTTATCATTCCTCGTGTAGAAAATCAAGACCTAAAATATCGGTTTTGATCTGAGTCATCCAAGCCAGAAGGGCATATGTCAGTAGATAGGAGAAACTGTGAAGTGCCCAACGTTTTAAGCCCTGGGTCATAGTCGATGACCATATGGATGAGAGGTAAGGGAGGCGCTAACACAAGTTAATCCCATTGCGATTTTGAAAATCAATAGTATTAAGGACGAGGAGTTGACTCCTTCCCATCGTCGATATGTGAAATTCACAAAGCACCTTTGGTTTTTAGGTGAGGTCACAGCCCACAATCACATGGAAAGTAGGGCCAAGAGAAATATAAGCACTTGTTCAATCCATAGATGTCTAAGGTCAGCTAAAGAAATGATCCTGACCGTCGATTATGAAGGAAGATCAAACCATTGGTTTGGGCAGGGTGATTTTGCAAATGCCAAGCATCGGGGATCCTGGACATTATGTGTGAGAGTCCCCGAAAGGAGAAATGACGAAGTTCCTTTGAAGGTAGGTGTGGGGTCATGGACTTGGGTTACATTTAGGGTAGAGCCAAAGGAAAAGGAGGTTAGCCTCTGAGCCTTGGAGAGCAGGGACGTGGTCATCTCTTGTGCATGTAGTCTCGGCCACTCTCCATGGAGGAAACCAGTTAATGAAAATTGAGCAGGTGGTTGAAACCTCAGCTCAATCCATAAATGGAAGGCATGGAAGGTCTGGAGCAATCATCCCATGGTACCCCTACAGATAGGTTCCCTGTGAGAGCCATGTCAATCTGAACCAGTGTCAGACAAGAGATTGTGTGCACATCCTACAAGAAGATCATGCACACGTAAAGCCTTAAATGTAATCACTCGGCGACTCTCCTGATGTCAAGGGAGAATTTATCTAAGTATATATACTCCATTTTGATATTTTTTAATGGTCGATGGTAGAGCTACGCTCCCGTTTGTAAATTTTTAACGAGGCCTCTGGTTCTCTGGTTATGTTATGTATTTTGAGATTTCTTGTCTAATGAAAGTCAACCCTTTTCCATCCTTTGTAAACGTTGTGTTAAAACACTTAGAATTGGAGGATCCAGTTGAGGGTGTCTGTGTTGTTGTGATGTATGTTTGATCATAGCAATATTATCACCATTTTTAAGCAGTTTCATGTGTTATATTTTCCCTCTTACACCGAGTAGCTCGAAATTGGACGATCCAGTCGAGCTGCTATAGTAGTATTGTGATGTAGGTTTGACCATTGTGTTGTCATAACTGTGTCACTTGTGCACATTTCAGTGTCTTGGTTTTCTTCTCCAAGCTGCTGGAAGGCCTGATGCTCAGAGTAGTATTGTTCACCAGTCTCACCAAGTCTTTCTTTTGCTCATTTTAAACTCAAATCCCTGGCTGAAGTTATACCAAGACCTCATCTCCTTATGCATGCCAACTTGGTTTTTCTGAGTTAAAGATATATATCCATGAGTCTGCATCCATTTAGACCACCATTAAAGCATTTCATTGTGACATATAAAATGGTGGGTATCAGGCTTACCCATGATGCAATCTAGGGGTGACTTCTGGTGCTAACACCAAGGAATCCATTTATTTTTTCATACCTTACTCCCACTTCTTTTTGGTGTCTACCTGCATTTCCTCTTCATAACATTTTAGTTCACCAAAATCAATCAAAAATAAATAATACATTGAAGGAAAATATCGTTCAGGGGGTCTACATAACCTGGTAGATATTCTAACAACACTTGCAAGAGTTTGAGGTACCTGCTGCTCTTGTTGTTGTACATTTTGATTTTCTAGTATCTTTGGAAATTTTTTTTCAGTGATCTCATCAAGCACAGTGTATTCTAGTTTTTCATTTTCTTCTATATTTCTCTGCAGCTGATGTTTGTACATGACCTTCTCATTGAATATGGAATCTCTACTCCTAATGATTTTTTTATTTTCATAATCCCATAACAAATAACCAAAATCATTAACACCATATCCAATAAAGGTACACTTCTTGGATTTTTCCTCAAGCTTTGTTCTATTTTCTTTATCAATATGGACAAATCCTTCACAACCGAAACTCTTCGAAAAAGAATAGTTTATCGTTTACCTATCCATGCCACCTCTAGAATTACACCATCCAAAGAGCTTGAAGGTTCTCTTTTGATTAAATAAACAAAAATATCTAAAACATCTTCCCAGAACTTTAAAGGAAAACCAGCATGCAATCTCATACTCCTTGCACGCTCCGTGATTGTCCTATTCATCTTTTCTGACACACCATTTTCTTGTGGTGTTCATGGAACTATATTCTCTCTACTAATACCATGGTATGAATAGTAATCATCAATCTCCTTGATGCAATATTTACCTCCATTGTCTGATCTAAGACACTTCAACATTTTTCTTATCTCATTCTCAACTAAAGCTTTCCATTTCTTAAAAGCATAAAAAACATCATATTTTTGTCGAATGCAATAAACGCGAGTTTTTCTAGTTGTGTCATCAATAAAAGTAACATAATAATGAGAGCCACCAAGAGATGATACCTAAGTTGGTCCCCATACATTTGTATGCACAAACACTAACCTTTCACTCTTCTTTTCTTTTCCAACTCTGGTAAATCTGACTCTTCTATTTTCTATAAAAACAATGCTCACAGAAATCCAAATCAATTTGTTTAAGATCTGGAAACACGTTTATTTTGTGAAGTATTTTCATCCCCTTCTCACTCATGTGTCCAATCCTATGATTCCATAGTGTTGTATCCACTCATGTAGAAGCTAAAGAGATAGAAGAGTCAGTATTACCATTACATAAATACAATGTACCTACCTTCTCTCCTTTTTCTATCACCATTGATCCTTTGATGACCTTCCACATCTTATCTACATATATGAATATAAAACCTTCACTTGCCAACTTTCCTGTTGAAATTAGATTTTTCCTTAGATTTGGAACATGTCTTACCTCTTTCAACAATCATTGGTTTCCATTCCTTTGCTTTATTTTTACCTTTGACATTCCAACAATTTTGCATGGTGCATCATCACCCAAATGAACCTGTCCAAAATCACCTTGAACATAATACAGAAAATGTTTGATATGGGGTGTGGCATGAAATGAAGCCCTTGAATCTACTACCCAAGACTCACAAATATTATCTATAGAAAAAATCAAAGCATCTTGTAACACATCACCTGTTACATTTGCTTCCTAATTTTTCTCCTGATGTCCATCTCTTTGTTTCTTTGGAGCTCTACAGTCTTTCTTTAGATGTTCTTTCTTACCACATTTATAGCACTCTCTCTTTCCCAATCTAAATTTGAATCTGCCCTTCCTAGAATTCTCATGGTTCCCTGATCCCTTTCCCCGATCCTTTTGTCTTCCCTTGTTCTCCATGTTTAACACATTACCTAATGTCTCACATGTGATTTTTYGTCGAATTTCCTCRCTAAGGATAACACCAACAACATCATMAAGAGACATAGTTACTTACARCCATGACCAAGCTGTTCCAACTTTCTAGTAATGAGCACAACATTAGAAGAKCCCTGACCTCATCATAAAAGTCCACTTTTATAGAACTTAGTTGATCAATAACWGTATTAAAATCATTKAAATTATCTGCAACAGACCCACCTTCTGACATATTCATATTAAAYAATCTCTTCATTAGAATTACCTTATTGGACATCGATGGTTTTTCRTATATTTTATCCAATGCATYCATYAKCTCCTTCATTGTRTTTTCTTTTGAAATATTGAAAGCCAATGATGCTGCCAGGCTCAGTCRTATCGTTCCTAATGCCTTTCTGTCAAGATCCTCTCATTCTTCATCCTTCATGGTTGTTGGCTTSTTTTCTATTCCACCCAATGGTAGGAATAGATCATTCTTATATAAATAATCTTCCATCTGCATCTTCCATAACTAGTAGTTTTGGCCATTAAATTTCTCGACCCTAAACTTTCCATCTTYCGTCATTKCTCTCACTTGAACCAGGAATCCTATTTTCATGCGAGTTACCTTTCACTCTAATACCAATTGTTATAAAAGAAGGATCACATATCAATAAATAAAACAAATGTGGAAATAAAACACAAAATATACACAATACAATAGAGATACAAATATACATGGTTCACCCAATGTGGGCTATGTCTACCAAAGAAATTGTCAAGTCCTTCATTTATTATTATCTAGCGAATAAATGGATACAACCTACAACACATCCGCTATAAATTCCTCTTCTTTCTCTCACGGTATCCTCACTCAGAATACAATATTCACAATAATCCATAACCGCAATACATTTCCCTCATAAAAGAGGGTTGCCTTCTAGGGAAAAAAAGCCTAGCATAACTTCTACTGTCAAATATACGACTTAATAATGAACGGTCCATATTTACTATGAAATTACAATATACATTAACAAGGAAGTTTTTCCTTCGGGGGCCCTCTTTCCCTCGGACCCACCAGCCGAGGGGATATCCCCCCCTGCAATCCTCCACGTGGAGGTGTGTACAGTCTTTCAGGGTGTAAATTCTTCATGGGGTATAAACACGACTGAAAACAAAGACCTTTGAATTAGGAAGATAATCAGGCTCCACAACCAACATAAATAAGTGATGATTGTACAACGTACCACACAACATGCAACCACTGCCAGTGGAAGAAGATGGTAACAATGAGCTAGTGGATGGAGATTGTCTTGAATTAATCACATGCATTAATTATTACCAAGTATCACCAATTGTTATAGAAATTTGAGCACATTGCCAAATTAGTTTATTAAAGCGGAAGGCGATATAGATCAGTTTATTCGAACAAAATACTTAATGTCGGAGAAAATTCCCCAAGTGGTGCATTTATTATACTATGAGAAACTTAGGATTAGGAAACTATGAAAACAATAAATTTTAATAATTTTCGATACTAATAGAGAGTCACTGAAAATATCATCTCAAATCACTAAACATAAAATCTCCCCCAAAGTTAAACTTTGGATAGTTGAAAAACAATTTAGTTCATTAAATAAACTTGAAGACATTGATAAAAGAACAATGACATTGAGTTGAATCAATTACTAATAGTCTCCACTGAAAGCAAACAAAAACTAATAAAATAGAAGAAACTCTAAGCTTTACAAATGAAATATGAAACAATTTTTTATAAATTTGATTAACATTGTTTTATTAAAGTGATCCTTAATAATTGATCACCCAATGTTCGTTATGTCGATTCACTAGGTTATAAGTTCAAAGGATTAGTTCAACCCACTATTGCCAATATTATTGATAATTTAGTTAATTCCTTCTTAATATATGAATGTTATCCCCTTGAGTGATTCACACTAATTTTCCAATAGATACCTTTATACATTGAATTAACATTCATACTCTTTTCCACTAATTTCCCATGAATGCTTGGTTGTTGTGTATTGACATGTGTTAACACGCCCTCATCTTATCATCTGGTCTCTCACTTTGTATCTTTTTGTGCAAGCCTTTCCATTCCACAGAAACACAAGAAATATAAAAACATAAAGCAACACTTTTCACAAAACAAGTACTTCACCGTCGTCAAGGCCATGGTGGTCTAAGATATCTAACTTATATTTAATATCTATCATGTTTGGTTGGTTGTACTATAGCATGCTCAAGTTAAAGGTCATTATATAATCACTTGCACCTAATATATTTAAATGTAGTATTCAATTTCAATCATGTTACGTTTTGGTTGTTTGTTTTTATAATCCATTCATCTAAGTTCCCAACTAAGCCAAGGTCTAAACTCGATTTTCAGTGGGTACTATTAAATCCCACCCTGCCAAGTCCTCTCGCTTGGTAAAGGTATAAGACAGAGTTCCTTCTCAACTCAACTCACAATTGACTGGATATAAATGATAAATTCCCCACCCCTAAAATGTGATCTAGATCGACCAAAACACAGTGCCCAGAACCTACTTTCCACCCAAGCCAATGAGTTAAAAGGTGTAATGATTTTAGCATGCTCTTCCAAGTCTAAGACATCGATGGGTTGTAAGAAGAAGCTTCCCGAAACAAAGTGATTGTTGAGCTATTTGGAATATATTTATCCTTGACAACTTTTCTCCAAATCCCATCCTTTGTTAAAACTCTCCATGGAGAGTTTGCAGCTAGGGCCCTGTTAAAAAGGTGAATATTTCGAATGCCCCATCCTCCCAGGTCCTTTGGTCTCGATAAATGAATCCAACTGCATAAGTGAATATGATCCCTACCCTCTAAACCAGACTACATAATTTAAACATCATACTACGGATTTTATGTAAAATAGAATTTGGAATAGCTGCCAATGCCATCCAGTAAACAACCTAACCCTCAAGCATTGATTTTACAAGTGTAAAATGTCCCCAAAGAGACAACCATCTATTACACCACCACCTGATCCGATCTTGAAATTTTGTTAGAAGCCATCGCCAATCCTCATGATTGTATGCTTCTTCCTTTAAATAATAGCCAAGGTATTGAAATCCTTTGGCCAATTCCTCAAACCCATAATAAAAGAGTGCCTTTAATCTTTCAAGATCCTCATCAAGGATTCCAGAGTGATAAAATATATATTTTGATGAGTTAATACTCAAACCCGAAGCTCTACAAAAAGATGTTAAAATTTTGTTTATCTCAGTCCACTCTTCCACTGATGCCTTTGACATAATTAAAGCATCATCAACAAAGAACAGATGCAATATCTTGACAATTCTTGAAACCTTGACCCCTGTAAGCTTCCCCTCACTGAATCCTTTCTTCATAAGGCCTTCCATAAGAAGAATAAATAACAAGGGTGATAGAGGACAACCCGGGTGCAAGCCTTTTCCACTTTTTAACACCTTGGAAGTCTCCCCATTGATCAAGACTGCGAAATTGGCACTGATCACACATCCAAGGATCAAATTTGTAAAATTAATACTAAAATCTGACTGGAGTAGAATCATGTGAAGGAAGTCCCAATTTATACAGTGATAGGCTTTCTTGAGATCTAACTTTAGAATCAGAGATTTTGACTTCTTAGCCTTTATACTGTGGATACACTCCTGTGTGTTACCAATCACATCCAAAATCTTGCTCCCTTTGATGAAAACTAACTGTTCCTCCGACAATGAATGAGACAAGATAGTTTAATCCTATTTTCTATGATCTTAGTAATCATCTTGTAGCAGAGATTGCACAAGGATATCATTATGTAGTCTTTGAAGGAGCTTGGTTTATTAAGCTTTGGAATCAACGTTAAAAATATAGCATTTAAAGAATTTTTAATTGCTCCCTGAAGCCTTGAGTCCTCCACCAGCTCCAGGAAGTCATCACCCATAAGATCAAATAAATAAAGGTAAAAATCCACTGTCCACCCATCAGGCCTTGGGATTTAATCTTTGGAAAAATCTTTAAGGACCTCCCATAGCTCCTACTTAGTACACGGTCTTTCCAGAAATTATGTGTCCTCTGCATTAACCAAACAGCCAAAAAGACCAGTTGTATTAACCTGTTCTTCAATGTACTCCTCTTTCGACTTACTATAGAAAGACTTATAGAATTTAACAAATTTAGACTTAATGACCTCCACACCAGTATGCACCTGTCCTTCATCACAAATCTCCCATATGTGTTTTTTGTACCTCCTATAATTGGCGAAATTATGAAAAAATTTGTTGTTTTTGTTACCCAACTTTTACAACACCCCTCTGCTCCTAAGTCTCCATTTTTCCTCTTCTTCTCTAATTAATGTGTCCCTCTTTGTCTCCAGGAGCTTGATATTAATCTCTTTATCATTAGAGCCTAGTTCCCAAGCCTCCTGTATAAGAAGACCAGTCAATAACTCTTCAAGGCACTTTAATTTTTCTTCCTAAACTCTAATATGCTCTTTGGACCATGTTTTCAATTGATTCTTTAAGTCTTTCATCTTATTTATGAATATTTGTTGAACATCACTTTCTACAAAGTAAGTTGGGTCATTCCAAATGGTTGTTGCAATAATCGCGACCTTCACTTCTTAAAGCCACCTGGCATTGAACTTAAATGGATAAGCCTTCAAAAGTAAGACCCTGTCTAATCTCAAAAGTACTAGAGCATGATTCGAAAAGTAAGGATAATCAACCCATGATTTATACGAACAAGTTACTACTAACAAGTCTTTAGTAACGAGCACTCAGTCCAGTCTCTTTGAAATGTTGTCAACTCCACTACGACTATTCCTCCATGTAGACACCATCGCATCCGGCAATACATCGACTAATCCTGCTTTATCAAAGAGCTCAATGAAATATGTTGAAAGCGGATCTAAGTTTGTAGTCTCTCCCCATATCTCCCCAGCTCCAACAGTTAGGTTTAAATCCCCTGCCACTATAAGATTCCTGCTATCAAGAATGCCATTGGTCACCAACTTATCCCAGAATGCTTTCCTCTCAGAGCAAGGACCATATACATTAAGCCGTGTAACTGGTTGGTTAAGCTCCAAGCACAATCCTATAAGAAAAATCCCACCACAACATAAATAAGGAACAATGTAAAAAATGTTCAGATCCCAAGAGACAAGAAGCCCTCCCGAAGACCCGACCGCAGTGACAACATAAATAAGTCAAGTAGGACGGTGAGTAAGCATAAGAGCTCGTGCTTTGTGTTCCTCAACCATAGTCTCTTGTAGAAATATGATATCCATTCTAGTCCTCCAAAGCAATCTTCAAAGGGAGGCAGATTTCAGGGTCCCCCCCACCCCTCTAATGTTCAGGGAGAGCAAGATCATTTCTTTGCTCTCGCTAGGGCTTTCAGGCCTCTAAGCACCCCTAATTCATTAATAACCGACAATTGTGTCCCCTCTGAACAGTTACCCAGAGCCTCCTTCTTCTTCCTGGCACTTCTGGTCTTTATAGGGGAGGTTTCCAACCCCAGTCCCTTAGACCAGGAGTATTCTTTAATTTTTTCCCCCACCAAGGATTTGAAGGTCCCCTCTCCACCATCGGGATCAAGTCTAAGGTAAACTGATCTTCCTCTGAAAGTGGGAAGAGAAATCAGGCTCTGCACCTCTCTGATAGTAGGGACTAATGAATCCATAATAGTCCCTAACTCGCTATCCCCCAACTCTAATTCCCGATAGCCTGGCAATAAACTGTCCTCTGTGTCAAAAGATGGTCTAGGGAAAACCCTTCCTAGAGGATTCAAGGGTCTACAGTCACTCCTCACTGGTAAAACACCTTATAATGAGGCACTCTTAGGTATGTTGCATTCCGATGTAGTAGGTGGCTCCTCACCGGGCATGCCACCCCCCACAACCCACGAGAAGTGACAAGATAAAGGGTTGTTTACTAAAGCTCCTACAGACTACGCAGCCGAAAAAGTGGGTGTAGATAAAGTCTTATTACTAGTTCGAGAGTCGAAAAATCTAGAGTCATTCAAAAAATTTCTTTCCCAGACAGATAATGAATGAAAAAGAGCGAGACATATGGATTTYAACTTACTCATAATGGTCTCAACTATCCTTGACAAAGGCACMTCCTCAAAGTCATAGCCACTTGGACTGAATCTAGTAGATTCATTTTTTGGCGAATCAACCCGGGTCGATCTTTCCAACAATGTACCCTYTGAAACCTCCTTGTCCTGAGGTCCCATGCAATCCCTCCATAAGTGACCCATTTTCCGACACTTAGAACATCTGAACGGGATTCCTAAGTAGTCCAGAGACTAGGAAAAATGGTGACCGCGCYAGCTAATCTCCAAAGTTTCTAATAAACTAGAATGTATATCTATTTCCACAAGAACTCTGCACATTCTTTTATYAGTGGCTTTTAGTGCTCCTAGATCTGCACTAATAAACTTCCCAAGACTATTCCATATAGCTTCCAAAGCTTTTGCGKGCCAAAAATGCAGCGGTAGTCCTRACAACAACACCCAGAAATGACRGAACCTGAAATAATCCTGTGCGGGATCGAAGCTCACCCGCCACATTTTTACCATTAAACTACCTYCGTYGTAGCACCAAGMTCTATCCAAAATCAACTCTGTGTCTTCTAACCTTTTCAACTGGAAACCAAACCACCCTTTGTAAGTTAAAAAAAACCYRGGTTATAACCCAACAATRGCTTCCAAAATACYGAAACCCACTCCTTATTCGACATTTTACACTTATTTTTTGTAGGAAAAYCTCCCTACCATTGTTAATAGYGGGAGACTCACTGTRTCCTCCAAACCCATGTCGTCGCCTAACATCAATTTGCGTTTGGTACGGTTTGGAACCCAATGTCTATATTGACGAGAGCCCTGCCTCTTCTTAACTCCTGAAAGACTATCTCTATCTGCAACCCCCAACACTCCTCCCTTATCTATCGACTTCCCACCTACACCCACTCTGGAATTCACATAGTCTTTCACTCCATTATTCCCAAGAGCGTAGGTAACCAACCTTTGTGTGTACTCAGACGGAGCATGACCAATATAACTCTAATCACCATTTGCTAATGGCACCAAAAGTTGAGCCTTAACCGTTTCCCTTGGAGCCTTAAAGTCACCATTAAATCCTACCAGATCTGCCATAGAAAAGAGCCCCGCTTATCTCCAAATGGCCTCATCCTCTTCTCCCGTGAGGGCATTGACTTCCTCCTCCATCGAGATCCCCTCCGATGGAGTATGAGTCATACTCCCTGGCCCATCACCAAATGACAAAACCTCTGACCACTCTGCAGATGTACTGAGCTCCTTAATAATACCTTAATGATACCAATAAAACAAGGATGGTGGGATCCCCACTCACCCAAGAAACAAGAAGATTAATAAATGAGTCCCGAGCGTAGGATACGAACTCCAAAAGACAGTTTGATAAGACTATCGCATTGGTTAAAAGAGGCACTAAATATAGCAGCCACTAAGAAGGGAAAATAAATCTACCAGACAACTAAAACCCAACTAAAACCCCTCTTAATAGTATAAAACCAACTCCATCAGCCACTCACGACTCCTACAACAATAGACACAAATGACTCTGTAAAAAATTATGTGCAAAGCCCTAGATGACTAAGGACACGTACCAAAAACAAGCTATGGCCTCCTCCAGTAGTTTTAAAAGCCACTCTAGAAGTGCTACATCTCTCAACATGGTAGGCCACCATCACTGATCCTTGAAGATTT
>JASDQU010736889.1:135978-162568 GCA_032191745.1 Picea mariana
ATTCATTGTAAAACTCGGATCAAGAGATGTGGCTTAATAGTTATGCATGATATTGCCCACACAAATGCCACAAAATTTGGTGGTGTGATTTTGTAGAAGAAATCTTTATGAATAGATCCATGCAAGGATGAATGCGAGGCCAATTGTGCTCCTACATTATCAATAAGGAAAGAAAATATATTATGTCATTGTTCTTTACAAATGATATATGAGACCATATTTATATAAGAGTAAGATGATCATTATTTCATTAAAGTGGTCCTTAATCATTGACCTTAGGCATTGTGTCTAAGGTTGACGATTATTTTGATTCAAAAAATTTAGTTGAATAAGGCATATATTTACTTTATTATAATTGTTTGCATAATTTCACTAATTACATAGTTTTTTTTTTTTTTTGTAAGTAAGAGTTTTTTTTTATACATAAAGATCTTTCAAAAACAAAACCAGAGTTATAGATTGTTCAAAATTGTCGTATTGTAATAACTGAACTGCCCCAAGGGGAAACCAGTTCAGCCAGCCGGTATTATGGTCTAAATGTCTACCAAACTAGTCAAAACTGTATACAAAGCTGAGAGTAGTAAACTAAAAGCATGAGTAGAATCTCAATAGTGGTCATACATTTGGCTTATAACCTGGACAAGTGGCGTGGGTTGCCTCATCCCAGGGCTCCTCTTTGACAAGTGTTCCTCTCCATTCCATTTGTGTGTCGGCCTCTGAATTAACCCAATCCAATCTAGTGTCTAGAAATGTGTCGCCCCCTGGGATGAGCACATGTAAACCCACTACTGCTGCAACCTCCTTGTCCACGTGCATGGCTTGCCCCAAGTCGCCACCTTCTGCAGGAAATGCCTGTTCGTTCCTACCAAAAGTCTCTGCTTGAGCGTGCTTTGCTTTCTCTGTTGCTCCCTGGAAGGTGGAGAGGATATGGAGGAGTGCAGAGGTCTTCTCGTCCAGTAGCTGTAGTCGAAATTGTAGATCCTCCATGCCTTTTCGGAGCTCGAAGACCAGCCCATAGAGAATGGCCAGGCTGTCCTGCATCTACGAGTCTAGGATGGAGTCGGAGAAAGAGTGTGGCTTGTGTTGGGTTTCCCATAGAAAAGGTGGCACCTCCAAGGGTATGCAAGTGGGGGAGGCTTCTGAAACTAACGTAGGTACGCTGGCTGAGGAAAATGGAGGTACTTTAGGAGGTGCCCAAGAAGTGGAGGCCCTATCCAGGATGGGTCTTGAGGGTAAGACCAACGAGCTGTCCATGAGAACCAAACCTTCAAGCCGGGAGGCAGGCAGAGAAGAGGTGGCGAGTGGTTCAAGTTCAGGCTACGAGGAGTGTGAGGAGGATGAGCCAGGGGGGAGGTGTTGGCGCCCAAGGCTGAAATGGATACCAGGGCGAGCCTCTCCTTGGCCTGCCTCTTTGCCTAGGCATTCTAACGGCTCGGGGGAGATGGTGGGGCTGAGGGGAAATCCCTAGGTGGATGGAGAAGGGTTGGAGAGGAATCATTTGTAGGAGAGTGCCAAGGAGGAGGAAAGCTAGAATGAGCCATTTATGTGTAGCTAGAGGAGATGAAGGCCGAGCCACATGCAAAGATTAATGGCACCTTCAATGAGATCAGCCATAGAGGGGACAACAAGAGGAGGGAGATGCACTAGGCTTAATGGTGCCTTGGGCATCGTAGGGGGATTTAAATGCATAGGAGTGGCAGTTGTGCTTGGCACGGATCCGTCACATGGCCTTCACCATGCTGGCCTATGTGCGCCTCCTCAGCTTGCCATGTGTCTCGCACCATCACCCCATCCGGGGGCTTGTCCACTATTGTGGCTTTATGCTTACATTGCTGGAGTATGGGGTGTAATGGATTGAGGAACACTTGGAAAAGGAGTTCCGATCCATCCCAATTAGTCCCCAAATTTGCCAGTTCATCTGCTATCTGATTGGCCCTTCTTCTGGTGTGAGAGGGTATGAAGGCCTGATTGGGTTGCAGGAGATTTGCGATTGTTTTTAGTCCATGAGAGAGTCTCCAGCAGGGTGAGATTCGTTTTGGGTCAGCTCCATTTAAGATTCTCCTGAAGAGATTGATAATGACTAGGGAATCCCCTTCTACAATCAGCTTGGTGAAGTTGTGTTCAGTTGCTAATTACAATCCTCTGGTAAGCCCCATAACTCAGCTGCATTGTTCGTAGTGTGGCCTAGGCTGCCTACGTTAATGAGAAGGATGTGTCCCTGATGATTATGGAAGATCACTCCGTAGCCTGCTGCTCTCGGGTTACCTTTGGAGGCGCCATCGAAATTGAGTTTGATGAAGCCGTCCCTAGGGGGGGTCCAAATTGAAGGGCTTCTTTGATGAGGGAGTGAGAAGGGGGAAGGGGGCGAGTCCTGAGTAAGAGGGATTTTCCAATACTGAAGGATAAGAGGTTCAGAAGGTGTTCCCATCATATCCTTTGCAGTCCAGTGCTGAAGGCTGATAGTCTCCAGGATGTTGAGGTGGCATTGGTTCTAGCATTGTTGCCAAGGGAGCTGGTCATTTATGAAGATCCTTCTATTTCTTTCCTTCCAAATTTGACAGAGTATGAAGCCTAGAAGAAGTTGCCAGATACGGTTAAGAAGGGGTGATTGAAAAGCCTGGTCTCTCCAGTCTGCGATGGTGTCGATGACGCTATCGCGTTTGCGATTTGAGGTGCGCATGATCTGTGCGCTTTGGTCCCAGACTTGAGCTATGTAGGGGCAGGTATTTAGGATATGGTTCATGGTTTCAGTTTCTTTTCCACAGAGCATGCATATAGATGGGCTGACAAAACCCCATTTTGAAAGGTTATCCTAAGTGACAATGCTCGAATGAGTGACAATCCAGAAGAAGAGAGTAATTTTTGGCCAGTGTTTTAAGGCCTAAATTTTTCTCCATACGCTTCCTGTGGGTACAGGGTCTGAGTTAGTTTTAATGGAATATGCCTCTTTTATGTTGAAGGTGACCCTTGGTGAGTATCCCCATCTTAGAATATCCTCTCCTATGAGAGTGGGGATTTTCCTTTTGCTCAATTCTTCATACCAGAGTCTTAAGTCCACGTGTGCCGTACTCCTTATTTGAATTCCAACATCTCCAGGTGGTGTATGTTGGGTTGTCTTGCCAATAGTATGCTACTTTTGTCAGGCCCACTTGAGTAGCTGGGATGTTGATACTGTCAACCCAGTCTTCATGGTCTAGAGTTGGCCACTACTGCCATGAATCTTTCCAAAATAGGGTTGTTTTCCCATTTCAAATTTCCCAGAAAGCATGATTTGTTACCATATGTCAGTTTTGCTTAGCTACCACCCAGATTAAATATCCAGGGTTGTCCCCATTTCACCTGATCAAGTTCCTCTCCGCCATATTGGGCGCATATTTTTCCCTCTAGAGCTTGGCCCATAAGTCATTGGGTTTTTTTAGCCATCGCCACCAGACCTTGGCACTAAGGACTTTATTCATGACTGATGGGTCCCTTAGCCCGAGTCCCCCCTTAGTTTTGGGTTTACAAAGCTTGTCCCATCTGATCAGTGCTATTTTTTTACCTGTGTTAAGGCCTTGCCATAGGAAGTTTCTTTGCAAGTTTCTTATGGTTGTAAGGACAAAATTTGGGGCTGCAAGAGCTGAAAAGGTATAGATTGGAAGGGCTTGAAGCATGACTTTGAGAAGAACGAGGTGGCTGGAAAAGTTTAGGGTTCTGTAGGTCCAAGAAGAAAGCCTCTTGGAAAAGGAGGAAAGGAGATGCTCCCAAGAGGTGTTTCTGAGGGCGTTGTATAGCAGGGGAATGCCAAGGTATTTAGATGGAAGGGAGCTTCAGGTGAATCTAAGGATAACAAAGATATGGTGTTGGATTGGAGCAGGCGTATTGAAGAAGAATATCTAGGATTTGTCTTTATTAAAGTACAATCTTGAGGCCTCAGAGAAATTATGAAGGATCGAGAGGAAAGAGTGTGCTTCTTTTACTGTGTGGGAGCCCATCATTATGGTGTCGTCAACAAATTGGTTGTGAGAGATTGGGGGGGAGATACCATGCAGAGGTAGACTCGTCAATGAGTTGCTTGCTATGGCTGTGTGAATGGAGTGACCGAGACCCTAAACCATGATAATGAAAAGGAAAGGGGACAGAGGGTCTCCTTGTCTAATTCCTATGGAGGGAGAGAAAGGATGGGAGGGAACCCCATTGACTAGGATAGAGAAGAAAGCCAAGGAGGTGAGATTTAGAATCCACTCTACCCAAAAGTGGTTGAAGCCAAAGGCAAGGAGCATTGCACGCATGTAGTCCCAACTTAACTTGTCAAAGGCTTTAGAAAGATCAAGTTTAAGGAGCATACCTGGCATTCGGGTCTTCTGCAAGGAATGAATAACTTCATGGGCTAGGAGGACGTTGTCCAAGATCTGTCTGCCTTCGACATAACCCGATTGCTCCAGAGAAATCATCATTGGTAGGATAGGCTTGAGTCTTCTAGCAATCACCTTGGTTAGGAGTTTGTAGATATTGTTGCATAGAGCAATGGGTCGGAACTGCGTCGGGTGAGAGATATACACCTCTTTGGGGATGAGGGCAAGGAAATTCACGTTAAGAGATGGGAGGAATTGTCCTGAAGATTGAGAGGCTTCAATGATTTCCCAAACCTCTTCCCTGATCATCTACCAGCAATGATGGAAGAAGTCGCCAGTGAATCCATCTGGACCTGGAGCCTTGCCTTTGGGGGTGTTCTGAAGCACCTGATCTACCTCTTCAATAGCAATGGGCCTAAGAAGGGCTAAGTTTTGTTCCAGAGTTATTAAGTTGGGTATGTGCTGCGTGACCTTGGTGATGGCTTGAGATCTGTTTGGAAGGGGCTCTGTGAGGAGATCCTTGTAAAATGCGACCAGTTCCTTTTCCAGTCCCTCATGGGAATGGATAAGTTGGCCATTGGTGATTTGGTTAACTGTGTGATTTGGTTGGTGTCTCGTCGTTGAATGGTGGTCCTGTGAAATTTTTTTGTGTTTCGGTCGCCCTCCTTGAGCCACTGGATGTGAGATTTTTGCTTCCATATAGTCTCTTCTTGGGATTTCCTGACCTCCAGCCATTGATTTATATCTGCTTCCTAGGTTTTAATATCTTTCATAAGACCGTGCTCCCGGATCTTCCTCTGTATCGTGTTCATTTGTTTTGTCAGTCTCTTTTGGGAGTGGAAGATGTTGCCAAAGTTTTGCATGTTCCAAAGTCTGAGTTGTTGCTTAAGGTTCTTAAGCCTCTGCTAGAATCGGTACATCTTGGAGCTATGGGGTACCTCTGCCTACCTCTACCATGCGTGGATCTTTTTGTGAAAATCTAGGTGGCTAAGCCAAAACTGCTCGAATCTGAAGGGTTTTCGACCTGGGGTGGCTAGCACCTCTAGCCAGAGTTGAATGGACCAGTGATCCGATGCCTTCCAATCGAGAATACTTGAATCGAGAGATGTGCCTTCCAACATAAGGGACTCTGAAATTAGGAACTGATCTAGTCTGCAAGCAATTTGATGTGTTCCAGTTCTTCTGTTTATCCAGGTGTAAATTCCATTGGGGGTTTCCAGGTCTACGAGGTTGATGTTGTCAATGAGACTATTGAAGTCACTGGCTTCTTGATCCAGGGGTTGAATTCCTCCTTTTTCTTCCTTCAAGTTGCAAATAAGATTGAAGTCACCACCTACAATCCATCTGTTGTTCTCGATTAAGGTAGATAGGTACTCCGGGTTACTGAGAAAGGCTTGCTTATTCTTGGGGTTGGCCAGCCCATAGAAATTAGTAAGGTGGCTAGGTTTATTGGAGCTGATGAGCCAGTAGGCTGTAGTAATAAACCAATTGGTAGTGATGAAGTTTTCCATGATGGTTGTATTGGGGTTCCATATAATAGCTAGGCCTCCTGCTGGGCCAATGGCTGTTGTGGATACTGCTTCCCCTTGCTTCCAATAGTAGGGGAGAAGCTTGTGTATGTCTTCAGTGGTGCATTTTGTTTTCTAGAGTAGCATAATGTTCGGTTTTTCTGCAAAAATCACATCTTGTAGCAGTTTTTGCTTGCTACGTCCATTGAGACCTCTTATATTCTAGGAGATGATCTTCATGAGGAGGAGGGGGAGGGGAGAGGGGGAAAGCTATCCGAGATGAGGTGGATTTGACTGGAGTTCACCATGCAGTGACCTATCTCTTGTATGAGTTTCTTTGTTGATTTCCTTCCCCTTTTCTTTTTGTCTTTCTATGGTTTGATCTGACCCTTTGGCTGATTACCCTATATTTCCAAACCCTTATTGGATCTAGCTGTGGATCTAGATGAGGAGTTGAGGAAAGCTTTGTGCACTTTACGCAATTGATCTAGAGGTATGGTGTACAGTTTATGGTGTTGATAAGCATGCTCTAGATGCTCCAGGCCCACTCCTACTAGTTCCTTCTCATCGAGATCCATCTCAACATCCTCGTCCTCTGGCTCCAAGTGGTCCTCCAATCTAATATCGAGATCTGTTGTCGAGTTTCTTAGATCCTTCTCCTGTAGTGGTCCTTTACTCCCTGTGCCTGTTTGTTGGGGCGCATTCTCCTTCTGGAATTCTTTGGGGTTTTGGGGGTCTGAAGGATTCTCTAGTTGATCTTATAGTATCTCATATTTATTGTTGGTGGATGGATCCTTGTTTATCTAGGTTGTCTGTTTTCTTCCTACTTGTCTTCTCTTCTCTGATGCCTGAATGAAGCCATCCTTGTCTTTGCTGGCCTCTGAGTTCCCCTCTTTGTGTGCGGCATTGAGGGGGCATTCTCTGAAGAGATGTCCGTGCTCATGACATTTCCGACATCTGAATGGAATATGTTCATAGTCGATGTTTTTCATCTAGTCTTCGTCGTGGTACTCTAGGATTATGGATCCCAGGAGTGGCTTGGCTATATTCAGGTATACACAGATACATGCATATGAAGTGTATCTTCTCTGCTTGGTGACCTCCGATGATTTCACATAGACCCCAATAGTGTTACCTACATGGATGATTTTAAGTATGGAAATTTGTTTTAAAATGTAGAAACCTAGGCGAATTTTACTAATCCTTCATATGCCCACTATAAATGTTTGCCGATATTTTTGTAAAAATATTCAAATTTATAAGGATTTTATATAGTTTTTATAAAATTTTGGTGATTTTTAAGGTAAAATAATCTTATCCTATAGAATTTGGGTGAGTCATTTTTAAAATAGCRAATCTCGTTTTTGGAAAAACCATGGAAAATTAACCCATGAGCGAAATTTAGCCCCTAAAATCATCTATGGTTACCTATACCTGCCAGAACCTCCTCCAACCAAAATTCCTGGGGTAGGGAGTATAGTCTGATCCATATTGGTGCATGTGTAAAGTCTTCCTTTTTAGGGCTAAATTTCTCTATCCAGAACCTTAAGAAAAGTCCTATTGAGTTGAAAAAGTAAGGCCCTCCATCAAAAATACAGTTTCGGTCCTCTAGGTTGTGCAGGATGATGGTGAAGAAGCCCTTGGAGCCCAATTGCAGTTCATAATGTCCCTTTGGCTTCCACCAGTGTTGTATCCATTTGATCAGGTCCCATTCTGAGGGCCAGAGTCCTAAGAATTTGCCTACTAAGGCATAGTCTCTCATATATTGCTTTTGTTCCTCAATGCGTGGTGAAATGATGATGTATTTCGAGGCCTGTGGTGCTTGTGGGATGCATTTTCCTAGTAGCCATGGCATTGACGTTGTTGCAGGTGTTGGCACGTTAACCGAGTCAATATCCATCTCTTTATCTTTGAAGTGTCCTTTAATCACGAGCTTTGAGCGTAGATCTGGGGGAGGCTCAAAAGTGGGTCACTTTGACCCCTCTCCCAGGCTTCCATTCATTGTTACCTGGCTATAGGAGGTGCCTTTTGGCCCTCCCTCCTTCAGAGTCATGGGCCCAAGTGGGGCGAAAGTTGTAACAGTGCGGTAGAAACCTTAAACCTAGGTTGCAGAGTGTCACGCCTCTTTCATAAAAAGAAACATATGTTATTAACCATTGCACCAACTCATTCACTAATTACATAGTTAACATCAATCATACACTGTTTTTTTTAATGCAAGTCCATTAAGTTTTTAGTTGTCTCTAGAATTTTTCATTGAGTTTTTATTATGATGGTGAAGTGTTTTGTTGTATGATGCAAAGACACATCTTGGCTATTTCAAGGGATTTAGTGTAGATTTATTCTAGCATAGAACAAACATATTTGTATTTGACACAAGTTCAAAATAGGTGATGGTATAGGGATATCAAATCTAATATTAGGGATGTATTTTAGAACCCCCTCTATCTACAATGGTTCTAATAAATTACATTTCAAGGTATTCCAAAAGAATTAGTCTCCATTATATTGTCGTGAAAGGAAGGAAACTTCTAATTCAATTTATCTATAAAAAGTAATTTGTTTATCTAATTAATTTCCCCCTCGTGATTAATTTTATAAATTGAAATGACCTTGTTCCTTATATGATTGGTTGTGTTGTTAATGATTTAACTAATTGAACTTATTATCTATATTAAATAGAAGTTCAAAATACATAGTTAATTTGAAAGATGTGGATTGTAAGGTCATAATATGATTCTCCACACTGAAAACAATATATAAATTGAGATACAATGGAAAATATAGATTGAAAACATTGTCGTCCCATTAATTGGTTAGTGCATATCAACATATTGGCTCTAAATCAATGCATTAAAGCTTCAACTTACAACAACACAAACAAAACATTACTAATTAAGTGAGCTCTCATCTCTAAAAATTAGCAAACACTAACACTACTATAATCGAACAAACATTAGTAATTTTAATATGAGACATGGTCGACTATGTTATCAACATTTCCTTAGTAACACATTTATTATATGTGAGATAATGAGAACATATAAGGATGAGAAAAAAAATTCTAAAGCAGCGGGGTGTGACACAAAGTTGATTCCATTATTTTATGTCATTGTGAATTTTCACAATGCATCCTCATTTCTCGAAACCATAACACAAAGACATATTTAGTCCTCAACCTTGGAGATGTTGAGCCTAGCACCAAAGTGGTGACTAGGAATTAAAATCATGTATGTATTATATAACACATACAAATTACAAATGTATATGCATTACTTGTTCATGAAAAAAAAAGGAAAATTCCCTACCCTGTGGATTTATTTCATTCCTCCAAAACACTTAAGTGAAATAATGTAAATGAGTTGTGGGGAAAACACCCCCCGATTTCAAAGAGCATAACCATTCAATTGATGTGCATAGTCAAAAAAATAAATAACTACCATTCAAGAATTTTACTTTTCTTGTTGGTACCTTGACACTATTTTATGTTTAATGAAAATATTTTATTGTTAAACATGTGAATCTTGTTTCTTTTTCCATAAAAAAATCCTCAAAATATTAACCTCGGGAATATTGAGATTGGAAATAAAATCCAAACAATATTTTTTGTTGAATGAAAATGTTTTATTTTTCAAGAACATGAATCTTGTTTTTTTTTTTCATGGGAATTTAAGCCTCAAAATATTAACCCTAGAAACATTGATCTCGAAATTCAAAACCAAAACCCTCCAAACACTTAAGGTAGAAAGGGAGAATTAAGAGTCTAATACCAACCCTTCAAACCAAGAAGAAAAATGGAAAACTAAGAGCCCAATCCTACCCTCCTAACCAAGAGGAAGAAAGGGAAAACAAAGAACCTAATCTTTCCCTCCAAACCAAGAGGTAAAAAGGGAAATTAAGATTCTAATCGTAAGCCTCTTCCTCAAGATCAGAATATTGAGATATTGATGGAAATTATAGATTTGAGACACTTAAGTGCTACATTTAGAGAGAGATACCATTTTTTTCGCTCTCTTGGAAAATCATTGACTTTATGATTTAAATGATTGTTAGTGTCCAAGGATATTTATACAATATTGTTTCTTTCCATGGAGGGTAAGAGACAATTTTATGCCAACATGCCTAGTGGTTGTGATGCACACAATTTAAATATAACAAAAGTCATGATGCTTGAGCACTTATAAGACCCTAGCATTGACTTGATTCCTACTACTAGGAAGAAACATATTTTGATAGATTGGTTCATAGAACTCTATATCAATGTTAATTGGATGGATCAATGGTACATGGTGTTTGATGAAAATCCTCATGACAAAAAAGGCATGCCATTGTACTTTCCTAAGAAATTATATTTCAAATTTATCTTAAATTTACATAACATTTATTTTCATCTTCTAGACTTCCAGGGGATTAGATGAGGGATGCCCTAGGATAGAGTTAATGTTAGGGATGATCCAAACCACGTAGATCATCCCCCTCACCCACATAATCCTCCATGTATATTTCCTCTAGCACCCAACATGCTCCATGACAAATAGGATGCATTGCTATATATGACACATAAATTGACCTACCATGGCACATTTGTTTAATGTAGTGTGGACCACAACACATCCAAGGGGGCATCTTCTGGTGTTACTTATGGTAGAGAGGAGTCATCCAGTATTTCTCATTATAGGGATGAGTGACACTACTCATGGCAGGGAGGATTCATATGGAATTGCACATGCTAGGGATACTAAGCATCATATGCTCATACATCTATGCACATGTTATGAAAAAAATTGCTATGGGGTTTCCTTTGATTTTGTGACTTATGGATTCATTTAATTTTTAATCCCATCAATCTTTAAATATTTTCGTAGATATATTTAACAACACATAGATTGTTTCACCTATAACTTTTTTATTATCCTTTTAACATTTTTATTTCATTTGTTTAGTTGGTATTCGATGATACTAGAGAAATTCCATTCCACTGTTGTTTAGATGTTGTGATTAATGTCACATGTTCCCTCATTTTTTTTCCAACATAGAGAATGATCATATTTCTTTATTTATCAAATGATTTATTGTATTTCCATGAGTGGATGATAAGATATAAGATATGAACTATTTATAATGTTTTGTATGTAGTTTGATAGTCCATATGTCTGATTATCTATAAATGTGATTGTTACCAAGCCCGACAAAAACATCACATAGTATTAGTTTTTTATATATTAATTTTTTTTTAATATTTTTATCTTATCCTAACAATATTTACTCACATGCATATATAGACTGTTAGTAGATACATTTATGTGCATCGAGAGTCTCATGTTTTATTTACTTCTACGAATGAAAAGAGTCTCATGTTTTATTTACTTCTACGAATGAAAAATTGACTATAGAGTAGCCATTAGTATAGGGATGAGCTTGCTAATGAATTTTATTTCTTAGGTACCTATACCTCCTTCCCTTGAACAAAAAGTCATTGTAGAATACTTCCTATGCACCATTTTCAAAATTTGATAAGTATCTAACTTGTTCGAGTGGGATGCGTTTATAACTTGTTATTGAACACAATATTGGACATCTAGAAGAATAATCTAAAATTGATATATCTATTGCTATAGCCTTGAAGAAGGATGCTCAACTGATGGATCCACCTCCTACCTAGGAAGGCCATCTTTTGATATTGCCCCATATTTTATTAATGAAAACAATACTTGATGAATTTGTGCTCCAAAAAATATGGAAATCATTATATTCATTTTGAATTGTTATTACATGATTTATTGTAAATTTTGTAGCCCATCATTGCAAAGAGTCTCAATGGATCGAGGAGGACATTGCCTACAAGACTAATTATCTCATATGTTATATAATTTAAATGTAATTGTATTTTGTAAGATTGTTAATTGCTGAACTTTTGGAAAAAAAACTTATATATGATGTTTCATTTACAATCTCTAGATATGAACACCAATCCTTGATGAAGGTATCCTCAAGCTTCCCTGGTCACAAATGAGAGGAAGATCAAATTTGGAGATGATTTCGACAATGACAAGGGAAACAAGGGTCAATGAGTGCCTTTGTTTCTCATTTTTGACATCTGGAATTTGTACTTTGAAAACATGTTTCCATTTTGTACTTTGGGCATGAGTTTTCCATTTTTTTACTTCAGGCATGAGTTTCTATTGTGCACTTGGTTTATGATGTGTCATTTTGAAATAAATGTACATTATTTTGGAATATATACACACTTTGAATAAAAAATTTAATAAAATTTTAATAAAATATTTATGGTTCATATTTAAATGATATTGAATTTCATATGTATAGCTTTTTTACAATTTTTTACTTAAAAATTCAAAATATTTTATCTGTGTTCCTCCTCTAACAACATGTTAAGATGTCCCAACAAATTTGTATGTTTATGTTTGGTTAGCCACTATTACAAGGCTCTAGTATCACAAATGTCATTTTTTCTTTTCATGAATCGTAATTTTTCATTGTCCCATGTGTTGCTCTTGTGTCATATTATAGTATCATGTTAGACAAACAAAGTTCACTTATTTGCATTGAGTGTGCATCTTCCTATGTCAAATTTTACATCATATGTGCATCATAAAATGATGCAAACATACCAGAAATATAAATACTTACATCATATGTGCATATTTATATATTGCGAATATAAAACTTTGGTTTATGTTACATCACACAATATATAATGCATGATATATACTTTAATAATAAGATATTAAATAATTTTATTACTAAAAATAAATAAAAAAGTGGAAGAGATTAACAATAATTAATTAAAACTTATATTTATGATATATATTTTAATGAAAAAATATTAAATAATTTTATTATTAAAAATAAATAAAAAAGTGGAAGAGATTAACAATAATTAATTAAAAATTATATTTATTTATTTTTCTTGGAAACTCGTGAGTATTTCCTTATTTAAAGGATAAGGATGACACCCAGTGTAAAGTCAATGACATAGACTCATTAAACCTAATCTCGTGAGTATTGAAGTGGGGACTTGCACAATACATTGGATGATTGAAAATATCATAGAAATAGTGGCACCAACGAATTGAGTTAACTTTCTAAGATATTAATAATAATTATTATTTTATGATTAATAAAAAATATTACATTAATCAATAATAATGAAATATTATTATTACAAAAAATTTAATTATAAATTATAAGAGATTTAAATTAATTTATTAATAACTATAAATATTTTATAAATAATAATAATAATAATAATAATAATAATTTTAATAAATTACTAATTATAATCATAGTCAATTATGTTTCTTTGTTTCTTGGTATATCATAGTTGAATGTATTCACTATAATTATTTATATATTAGTTACTTAGTCATTGAAGTTATAATAAATACATTGTTGATTATATATTTGTGTAATCATAAAACTTAAATTTCAATAGTTTTTATCATTGTATCTTGTATATGTTTTGTGTTGAAATATAGTGTATGCATTAACATCTCTTATTTATTACATTTCACAAAAAATAAATATGAAACCACCATATATTTAGATTAAAAATAGTGCTAAGAGTACAATGAATACTTGACATCACTACTCTCCTAATTCTACCTATCATCCACATTTACTTAACCACTTACATCTACATCATTATGTTCTTGACTATGTGAAACAATTGCAATGGCTACATTATTAAAACCCCTTTTTCCCCTGGGTGTACAATAATAACAAACCACCCATTTTGCTAAAGACATCAAGATGGAATAAAATTTGCTGACAATGTTCTAGAAGCACATATGGTTTGGACTGAGATGTCGACATTTCTCTATGTATGTTAATAGAATATACTTTACTAACTAGGTCATGTCTAAAACATCTTGTTTTATCAAAAATATCAAACCATTTACATTTAAAAACCACACATCTAAAGGACCTATAGTCCAACTCACTTTTCTCTTGAATGGTTCCAACATAATCAAGTTGACATTTTATTAGGTTTGTTTCTCTTGAATTTGTACAACTTGTTGGATCAAATGAAACAAAGACTCCATAATCACATGTTTGTTTTCCACAGTTCACATTCTCCACTCTAACATTATGACCATATGCCCACATCATAGGATATATTTGTATCTTCATAAATAGGAAAAATTGTGTATTAAAATAAATGATTATTATTAAAATTGTAACAATACATAAATACGTTTAATTTAAAAATATTTAGTTAATCTCATGAACTATCACATACCATCATTTTGCATCCAATTCCCATGTTCATTGGATCTAGATCACTTTCCTTGTTGGTCAGTCCCAATTTATAAATTTGCTTCTTTACCCATTTGTGTTATGATCCAACACCTTAAAAATGATAAGAATTCAACGGATATAGTCCACTTCGAGGGGAAAACCTCATTTTATAATATATCCACTTCAAAATACAATATGAGATGAGATAATATGATCATAAAACTAGGTCTCCTTGATATGTGTGTGTGTGTGTGTGTGGGAGACAAATGGTACAATTATGATGAAGGGTTCTAGCCGACCTACACATATAAAACCATACATGTAATAATTCAATATCTAAGGCTTAACAAGGGGTTTTATACAAAACATGGGGCTTTGTCTAGGGCTTAACATGTCCCTCCCCTTTAAACAAGTGTTGTCCTCAACACTTGACTAACTACAAGTGATTTTGCAAGAAGAAATCATCTACCCATGTTGCCTCTTCCATTGGTAGGTTCCATTTGATGAGGTACTCTGTAATTTCTTGATTTCTCAATTTCTTAATTCTTGTTCCAAGGATTTTTCTGGATATAGTATCATTTTCGCTTCTTCATTGATCTMTGGTGAAATATTTTGGACTGGAATCTTGTTTTCAATGACCTTCTTTCATCAAGAAACATGGAATATTGGATGTATACATGAAGATGGAGGAAACTCCAATTTGTTATCCATACTTCCAATCCTTTGCAAAACCTWATAGGGGCCATAATATTTGGGTGTTAATTTATTGTCCTTATTTTTTTTCTTGAGAGACACCTGTTTATATGGTTGTAGCCTTAGAAATACCCAATGTCCCACTTCAAATTCCCTTTCACAACGGTGTTGATCTACTTGTTGTTTCATCTTATTTTGTGTCATAACCAAGTTATCCTTCAATAGTTTGAGAACCTATTCTTGGTTCCCTACGTGGTCCTCCATTGCTTAAACCTTTGTATTCCCTTTCAAGGGTGATAAAATGGATGGAGGGTCATATCCATAAAGTTCCATAAATGGGGACATTTTTTATGAAGTATGAAAGGATGCGTTGTACCCCCATTTTGCCAAGGGAAACCACTTGACCCATCGTATCTATTTATTAGATGAAAATAAACTAAGATATTGTTCTAGACATTTATTCACAACATCATTTTTCCTATCTAATCAAGGATGGTAAGATGAGATGTGATCCAATTGAGTACCCAAACAAGATGACAACATTTCCTTCAGATTTGGGTAGACATGTAATAAAATCCATTGAAACTTATATGCAACATTGAATTGGTATAGCTAATGGTTGTAGGATACATGGTGTATAGATTTCCTCTCCCTATTTCTGCTGATAGACGAAACATTTAGACAGAAAATTTTGAACATCAATTTTAAGACCTTCCCAGAAAAAATCCTTCTTGATCTTGTGGGACGTTTTCAAGAATCCTAAATCTCCTCTTATAGGAGAAGTGTGAAATTCCAAAAGGATCTTCTATTTGAGTTGGGAATTCTTACATAAATATAGGTGATCATGATACCTGTAATACCATAGTTTTGAGCTCTGTATTAAATAATGTATCTTGTTAATTTATGAAAGGGCAGAGTGCCCCAAACGATTAAAAGAGGCCAGTGTGCCTAGGAAATGTAATGTTTTGATCATTATTAATAATAAATACATCACTGGATGCTAGATAGACAAGGACAAGAGCTATAGGGGGATATGATTCCACAAGAGAGGGGGCTTGAGGGGTTAAGTGTTTATTTTATATTTTAATTTACCCATAATTGTTTAATGGAGAGTAGTGGTTACATGAGCTTCTTGGGGAAGGCCATGGGGTTATTGATTTCCAAGTAAAGATATAAACCCATCTTGTGGGTTGTTTGGGGGCTGCTACTTCACTCATTCACTCACTCACTCATTGTTGGTTGGTACTATTCACACTATTCATTTATGTTCTCTCTCAACTCATTCTTTCACCAACTCATTTTTCCTCATTCTTGTTTTGTCTTGGGGAAGCAAATCAAACTATGGGAGAGGTGTTGAATTACTAAGAGGGGGGGTGAATGAGTAATAGAGAAATCTAATAATTTTTAACCATATAATGCAACTGTTATATCAATGTAGCATTATCATCCAATATTTGCAGAATAAATAAGCAATGAACAAATGAAGAATCACACACATACACAGTACACCAGTGTTTTTACATGGAAACCCAAAGCAGGAGAAAACCATAGAATGTTTTTTCTTATATGTCTTGAATAATTACATTCATTGGAAGTACCAACTTCCTTTGTTTTCCATCACCAACTGGAAGGAGGCTCCAACCCCCTAGTTTCTTAGGATACAACTTGAGGGAAGCTCCAACTCCCCAATTCTATGGATACAACCAGAAGGAGGCTAAAACCCCCTATGTTCTCTGGCTACAACCGGAAGGTGGCTACAACCACCTGTCCTTTCCTCGTCCAACCACCCCGACGAATAAGTAGAATGATGGAACCACTGTCACACTATCACTGTGAGATATACTGCTGTAAAAATGTACCAATCAACCTACACCAAACAACCTGTACCAATAACCTAAACCATGTATCAACCATGCATCAACTTGTACTTCAACTTGTAATCAACATGTACCATAAACAAGTGCATCAACTATGAACCAACCTGTACCAAACAACCTATATTCAACTTGTACCATTAAAAAGTGCATCAAACATGCACCAACCTATACCTCAACCTGAAAAACTTCCTTAACTTTAACAACAAGAGACTATCATTTTCATCAAAGTTTACTTTAGTCTCACATGACTAGTTTTGGATTAGTCAACAACCCTAACTTGAAATAATCATAACTATGTACATGAAATGAATAAAGATATGAAAATAGTACACAATGTTCTTCAGTGTGTTTTATGCAATTCCTCTAGGTGTCACTACTTGAAACCTCTCAGAAAAGGATTCATAGAAAAAATGACATACCATATTGAATTCTGGCTTATTCTAGAGAACGAACTTGTAGAGTGTGCCCCACATGGAATATTTGTTGTATGGATATGAAAATTTTACACTAAATACTAAAGACTATAATCTAACCAACACATTTTGTCTTACTGATTGGATATTTTATGAATAAGTTATGACGTTTTTACCCGAAACACTTGTTTTAGACTAGTTTCAGGACTAGCCACAAACACTATTTTCCATGGAGTGTAAATCCAAAAATACAACGACCCACAAGTTGAAATTCGTTCCAAATATACTTGGATATGTTTCCTCAATGGCCTCCCAATTTCACGGTCTGAATCATTATAGAAAAAAAATTATTGCAAAAATGGTTGGATGAACTGTAAATAACATACTTTAGAAAGCATCATCAAAAGAATTTATCCTCCCTTGAATTTCGTCCTTCTTTACTTCACCTTCCCTCTGAAATTCAGATTAGATATCCTTTGGTTACCTCAGTCACCTTTAAATATTCAATATGCTCAAGTGTGATTAAAATGAGAGAGCCTTGCCTCTTATTTATACTCTCCAAGTAGCTTCCTTAGAAGCATCTTCTAGGCCACTTTGTCCACACAGTCACCTATGTCCAACTTTGCCCAATTTTCCACTTGTCCATGTATCCAATAGCCACTTGACAACTTAACCCGTTTTCCTCATTTTAGGGTTATCCTTCTTATAACCACTTTCCATAATTAGAAAGTTCTCCATTTACTTTATTATTTAAATATTCCTCCTTGACTTTGTCACTTCACTTTATTATTTAAATAATCCTCTTTGACTTTGTCACTTCACTTTATTATTTAAATACTCCTCTTTGAATTTTTCACTTCACTTTATTATTTAAATAATCCTCTTTGACTTTGTCACTTCACTTTATTATTGAAATAATCCTCTTTGACTTTGTCACTTCATTTTATTATTTAAATAATTTCTTTTTGGCAAGAAATTTGATTTATTTGATCTTTTGGGACTTCATGCCAACAAATGAGGGTCCTCCCACTTCGTAAGGCCATAAATATCAAACCATGAAGTTCCACATACCACCAGAAATGTCATGACATATACTATCCATATAGAATAGTCTTACCTGCAAATATATCAAAACTCATACCATTATACATCAAACAAACTTGGGTCCATTACTCAAACCTTTTTGCTACCAGAATTTGCTACCGGACTTTCTTCAAGGGTTGACATCAATGAAAACCAACCTAATTAATCAACAATCTCCCCCTTTGGCATTGATGGAAACACTCTGATGCAATATTGAAATCATATCAGTCATGCTCCCCTGGAACCATGCCTGCATATATGTGACCAATACTCCCCCTGGAACCATGCCTCTGTCCTCTGCATTTGATAAATCTCTCCCCCTTTGTCATCAATGGAAAATGTATCTTTCCATTTGAGTTTTCTCCCCCTAACTGACTTGTCTTATCTCCCAACCTGAACTGTCCTCTTTATGGTGCTTCCTCATGTACATATAGGACATATAAGATAAGCATTCAAAAACATTCATTTTGGAGTAGAAATAACTCTGAGTCTCTGGCAAAGTTACTCAAAGGATTCCTGTGGAAGAGGTTTTGTAAAGATGTCTTCTACTTGTTCTTTTGTGCCCACATATTCAACTCTGATGTTCTTTTTTGCAACATGTTCCCGTAGGAAGGGATATTTGATTGGAATGTGCTTTGTCTTGGAGTGCATCACCAGGTTCTTTGAGATACTGATGGCACTTGTATTATCACAATAGATTGAAATGGGCTCATCATACTCAACATGTATATCTGTCAGAGTTTGTTTAGAACTTGTGTACAACATGATGCCGCTACAATATACTCTGCCTCGACCGTAGATAAAGATACTGATGATTATTTCTTTCTTAGCCATGATACTAAACATTCTCCCAAGTAGAACGTTGTTCCACTGGTACTTCGTTGGTCATCAATGCAACCTACCCAATCTACATATGTGTAGGAAATAAGTGATAGATCCTTTTCTTTTGGATACCATAATCCAAAATCTTCTATTCCTTTGAGATATCTAAAAATCCTCTTCATTTMTAATACATGTGATTCCTTTGGTGCCACTTGAAATTATGCCACCTATCCAACTGCCTGCATTACATATGGTCTGTATGCTGTCACATATAGTAGCCTACCAATCATTGACCTGTATTTCCTCTAATCTGTAGACTTTGAATCATCATCTTTTCTCAACTTGCAACTAGTTTACATGGGAGTGATAACTGGTTTGCAATTTTCCATTCCAAACCTCTTTAGAATTTATCTGATATACTTGGTTTGAGAAATAAAAATTCCTTGGTTTCTTTGACATATCTGAAGACCCATAAATAAGGATAGTTCTCCAAGAAATGAAATTTCAAATTTATTCTACATGTCCTTTGCAAATTTCTGGCTTAACCTGTCATCAATACTTCCAAAAATAATATCATCAACATAAACTTCAATTAATAAAATACTATCTTGAGTTACCTTGATGTAGAGGTTGATGTCTGCACTTCCTTTTCTGAACCCTTCCTGATGTAGATATTTATCCACTCTAGAGTACCATGCTCTAGGATCCTGTTTTAGACCAGACATGACCTTCTTTAATTTACACACATAATCTATGTTCTCTGACAAATGAAATCCTTTTGGTTGTTCAATGTAGACTTATTCTTCAAGTTCCCCATTCAGAAAAGTTGATTTTACATCCATCTGATACACTATAATATTTTTGGAGCATGAATAAGCTAAAAGAAATCAGATTGCTTCCATTCTGGAAACTAGGGAAAACGTCTCTTCAAAGTCGATTCCTTCAACCTGTGCATATCCTTTGCATACCAATCTAGCTTTGTTCCTTGTAACATGTCCATCTTCATTCAATTTATTACTGTATACCCACTTTGTGGTGATCACATTCTTATCCTTCGGTCTTGGAACCAATTCCCAAGTGTCATTTTTCTCTATTTGATCCAATTCTTCATCCATGGCATTATTCCAAAATTCATCCTTGCTGGCCTCTTCCAAACAGGTTGGTTCAATCATATATGAGAGTGCTAGGTGCGTTTGTTCTAGTGAAAGGATTCTTATTCTAGTCTAAACTCTTTCATATTTGTTTCTGATAATGTGATCTGAAGGATGATTCTTCTGTACTCATCTACTAGGTGTCTTTGGAGGTACTTCTTGAAATTGCTATTCTTCTTCTGTCAGATCCTCTTCATCTTCCCCTTCTACTTATTTTCCATATTCTGCTTCTTCTTTGTAAGTTTGTTCCATTGATTCATTTTATTCTTCCTTAATTCTTGTCTACTCATTTCATCAATTGTTACATTGATGCTTTCCACAACTTTGTTGAATCTCAGGTTGTAACACTTGTATTCTTTCCTTGTACTTGAGTAACCAACAAGTACTCCTTTGTCCACACGAGAGTCAAAACTTCCCATTCTGCCATCTTCTCTTTTGATGTAGCATTTGCTTCCAAAAACTCTGAAGTTCTTCACATTTGTTGGTCTTCCTTTCCATAGCTTGTAGGGAGTTTTATTAGTGTTGTTTCTAAGCATTACCTTGTTTTGAATGTGAATTGTTGTATGCACTGCCTGTTTCCAAAAGATAGTTGTCAATTTGGAATCCATTAGCATTGTTCAATCAATTTCCTATATTGTTTTGTTCTTTCTTTCAACAACTCCATTATGTTGAGGTGTCCTAGTAACATAGAATTGTATTTTTATTCCATGCTTGCTGTAGTAGTCCATAAATTCCTTTGAAGTAAACTCTCCTCCATTATCAGATCTCAAGCATTTGATTTTTGAATCCATTTCATTTTCAACCATTTCCTTGTAGACATTGAAGTTTTCAAAATCTTTTGACTTATTCCCGAGAAAGCAAACTGCATTCATTCTTGTATAATCATCAGCTAATAACATAAAGTATTTCTCACCTTTTAAACCCTTTGTTATAGTTGGTCCAACTAGATCAGTATGTACAATTTCTAGTGGTCTTGTCATTGAATATTCTTTTGGTTTAAACCTGGTCTTTGTTTTCTTTCTTTGTTGACAATTCTTGCATAAAGTGTTGGTTGGTTTTGTGATCTGGGAAATTTCTCTAAATGCCTCCCTTTTGCTGACTTTGACAAGGTTATGAAAATGTGTGTGACTCACTATTTTGTTCCATATCAAAATTTCATCTTCCTTTCCTAGGAAACACTTTTCATTTCCGATTTCACTTTATACATATATGTTGCTTGAAGTTCTCACAGCTATTGCAATCAATTTTCCTGAGCCTTATTTTCTTATCTTGAACTTTTGTGAATCAAAAGTAAATTTATGACCTTTGTCACACATTTGACTCACACTTAGAAGATTATGTTTCATATATTATACTAGTATAACATTTTCTGCCTCGGTATTCTTGTTCCCAATTCTGACTGTTCCTTTTCTAATGATTTTAGTTGAATCGTCATTTTCGAAGGAGGCTGATCCATCTATTTCCTTTCTTAATCTAAGAAGCCTGTATCTATCACCTGTCATGTGTTTTGAACAACCAATGTCAACATACCAACCACGTTTCTTCTTCTTAGCTTGTAGAGCGAGTGTGCATTCTTCATTGTTATATTGATTCTGTTTTCTTATCCATGATCTTTTCTGAGGTTCATGTCTGTGACTATTGTTGTTCTATTGTGGTTCTATAGGAGGGACTGTCATTCTACAATATTTGGCCATGTGTCCAAAGTTGTTACTTTTGTAGCATTTCACTTCAGTGCTTAAAGATTCAAAGTTGTTGTAACTTCTTCTCTGTGTTTCACTAGGCCTTCTTGGATAACCCTTTTGTGTATGAATTTCAAAGTCGTTTATGTTCTTTTTTTTAGCTCTGCAATTCACAACTTTATGCCCAAAATTATTACATGCATAACATAAACCAAAAAATATAGTTTGATACCCGGGAGTTGAAGATCTTCCGAAAGGAGGTACTCTTATGAATCCTTTTTCTTCTTGAGGCCTATCTGTTTTTGTCGGTCGTTATTCTAAAATCAAAATATTCTCGGTGGAGGAGTGTCCCTATAATTTTTTTTGTAGACCTTCCTATCCCCTTTGATTTTTTGTGCATATCTTTTTGGATATGTTTCTTGTTTTGTTGTTTTGGAGCTTGATCCCTTTTCTATCTAATTGTATCCAATTCCGGACTTGTCATGATGAGGTTTTTGACTGCTGATAATGTCATTCAAAACTTTTGAGTTGTTCTACATATTTTTCTTTTGAAGATCCTTTATTAATGTGACAATTTCTGCTTCCAAATTTCCAATGATCCTGTCTCTTCCTTCTAGTTGTTCTTTGATTTTTTCTTCAATTCTTTTATCCTCTTCAATTTGAACCTTAAAATTTGTGGTCATTTGTTCTAGTTCCTGAGTATCTTCTTTCTTTTCTAGTTCTATTTGTAGTTTCTTTCTTTTCTTCTTTTCTCTTCTGATAACTTCTATGGCACACAACAATTCTTCTTGGTAGACAACTTCCGCCTCTTCATATTCTTCTTCGTAGTCTTCTTTATCAGAGTCTTCTATTGCAATGAATATAACTCTTTTTGTCTCATTGTCATTGACTTCATCTTCATCTGATGATGAGATGTCCTCTTTAGTGCATAAGCTTTTCTTGAAAACTTTATTTCTGGTTCTTTTTCCTTTATATGTTTGTTTCTATTTGAGTAACCTCCAACATTTCTGTTTTTCTTATGAGGACATTTGTTATAAAAATGACCAATACCATCACAATTAAAACAAATCAAAGGAATCTTACCTCTATACTTGTCATTGGTTCCCTTGTTCAATATTCTAACAAAGTTGGTTGCTTCTTCATCATCTTCTGAGACGTCACTATTGTTTCTATGTTATTTTTCTTTTTTCTTTCCCTTTTGCTTTGACCTTTTGGATGCTTTGAAGGCTGCTTCTTTTATATCTGGATTTTCTTGTTCAGTTCTCATTTCATATGTTGTGAAGATTCCATGTAGTTCATCCATTCTTATTGAGTTTAGATCTACTCTTTCTTCTAGTGTTGATATCTTACGGTCAAATCTCATAGGAAGATATCTTAATACCTTTTGAAATTTACTGTTTCATCGACTCGTAAAAAGTAACCTGCAATATTCTCATATTCCTTCATCTTTAGTTGTTTGAACTGACCTCTGTAAGTTTGAAACTTTGCTACTTTGACTTTTGAATCTCCTTCATAAATATTTCGAAGCTTGTCCCAAATATCTTTAGTGGATTTACAATGTGAAACTTTGGTGAATACCAATTCTCCAAGACCATTCATAAGTTAATTTTTGGCTTTGAAATTATTCTGACCGAGTTTCATTGCTTTGTCATTTGTCGGTGGAACTGTTGGTGTTGTGTATCCATCTACAATTGATTTCCAAATTTCAAATCCCTATGCCTGTATATATGTCTTCATCCTTATGCTCCAAAATGCATACTTATGTCCATCGAACCGTGGTATTCCATTTTTATACATGTTGTTTCTCTCCATGATCTACCTTTTAGTGGTTAAATTGATTTCTGAAGGAACATGCTCTGATACCAATTTTTGGATTACTAAGAGGGGCGGTGAATCAGTAATAGAGCAATCTAATCCTTTTTAACCATATAATGCAACTATTATATCAATGTAGAATTATCATCCAATATTTACAGAGTAAATAAACAATGAACAAATGAACAATCATACACATACACAGTACACCAATGTTTTTATGTGGAAAACCAAAGTGATAGAAAACCACAGAATGATTTTTCTTATATGTCTTGAAGAATTACATTCATTGGAAGCACCAACTTCCTTTTTTTTCCAGCTTTAACTAGAAGGAGTCTCCAACACCCTAGTTTCTCAGGATACAACCTGAGGGAATCTCCAACTCCCCAATTCTCTATCTACAACCCAAAGGAGGCTAAAACCCCCTATGTTATTTGGATACAACCAAAAGGTGGCTACAACCACTTGTCCATGCCTCGTCCAACCACCCTGATTTATAAGTAGAATGATGGAACCACTATCACACTATCACTGTGAGATATACTGTTGTAAACCTGTACCAATCAACCTGCACCAAGAAATCTGTACCAATAACCTGAACCATGCATAAACCATGTATCAACCTATACCTCAACCTGTAATCAACTTTTACCATAAACAAGTGCATCAACCATGCACCAACATGTACCTCAACCTGCAAACCTTCCTTAACTTTAACAACAAGAGACTAGCATTTTCATCAAACTTTACTTTAGTCTCACATGACTAGTTTTGGATTAGTCAACAACCCTAACTTGAAATAATAATAACTATGTACCTGTAATAAATAAAGATCTGAAAATAGTACACAATGTTATTCAATGTGTTTTATGCAATTCCTCTAGGTGTCACTACTTGGAACCTCTCAGAAAATGATTTATAGAAAAAATGACATACCTTGTTGAATTCTGACTTATTCTAGAGAKAAAACTTGTAGAGCGTGCCCCGCACATAATGTTTGTTGTATGGATCTGAAAATTTTACACAAAATACTACAGACTATAATATAACCAACACATTTGGTCTTACTGAATTTGGATCTCTTATGAATAATTTATGATGTTTTTACCCAAAACACGTGTTTTAGACTAGTTTCAGGACTAGCCACAAACCGTATTTTCCATGGAGTGTAACTCCAAAAATAAAAAGACCCACAAGCTTAAATTCATTCCACAAATACTTGGATATGTTTCCTCAATGGGCTGCCAATTTCATGGTCTGAATCATTATAGAAAAAAATTTATTGTGAAAATGGTGAGAGGACCTGTAAATAACATACCTTAGAAAGCATCATCAAAAGAATTTATCTTCCCTTGAATTTCGGCCTTCTTTACTTCACCTTCCCTCTAAAATTCAGCTTAGATATCCTTTGGTTACCTCATTCACCTGTAGATATTAAATATTCTCAAGTGTGATTAAAATGAGAGAGCCTTGCCTCTTATTTATACTATCCAAGTAGCTTCCTTAGAAGCATCTTCTCGGCCACTTTGTCCACATAGTCACCTATGTCCAACTTTGCCCAATTTGCCACTTGTCCATGTATCCAATAGTCACTTGACCACTTAACCCATTTTCCTCAATTTAGGGTTAACCTTCTTATAAACCACTTTCCATAATTAGAAATTTCTTCATTTACTTTATTCTTTAAATAATCCTCCTTGACTTTGTAACTTCACTTTATTCTTTAAATAATCCTCCTTGACTTTGAAACTTCACTTTATTATTTAAATAATCCTCTTTGACTTTGTCACTTCACTTTATTATTTAAATAATCCTCTTTGAATTTGTCACTTCACTTTATTATTTCAATAATCCTCTTTGAATTTGTCACTTCACTTTATTATTTAAATAATTTCTTCTTTGCAAGCACTTTGACTTCTTTTACATTTTGGGGCTTCAAGCTAACAAATGAGGGTCCTCAAACTTCGTAAGGCCATAAATCTCAAACTGTGAGGAGTTATGTGACGTTCCACATACCACTAGAAATGGAATGACATGTACTATCCATCTAGAATATTATTACCTGCAAATATATCAAAACTCATACCATTATACCTCAAACAAACTTGGGTACATTACCCAAACATTTGTGCTACCAGCATTCGCTACCGAACTTTCTTCAAGGGTTGAAATCAATGACAACCAACCCAATTAATCAACAAGAGGAGCCATGGTTTTGTGGGCTGTAAATATTGTTGGTGTATTCCAGCCATGAAGTGATACTTGCATGACTGAGATGCTTTGGCATGTGTTAAGTTTTGTGCATAGTTGTGAATCTGAGAGTCCAAACATGGATATTCTTGACTAGATGCACTGGAGCTCTGGAAGGAGATGGATAGCCTGAGGGACTGCATGGAAAACAAGGGGGTCCATTATCTTGGGTTGTGTAGGCTGGGTAGAAAAGAGATGGTGCACTTTGGATTGTTGTGGGTGCTGAAAATTCTGTGAGAGATTTATTTGTGACTGGTTTGGGAAGCCGAGTGACACCCTGGAACTGTCTGTGTGGATTCATAGCTAATGCAGCTGGTGTTAGTGAAAACTGTTTGACAGAGCTAAATTTAGTTGTCTGTTGCTATAATTGGCAGTTCAGTTCTTTTGATAGGACTCTTGTCGAATTTACGGATTAAACACTTTTTCTTTTGCTAGCACCCAACAAAAATATTTTCACACATTATGCTAAGCACCTTATGACCACACGACATGACTATAACTTCAATGGAAAAAACCCCAACACCTTTTTGTACTTACCTTTCCACTTCCGCTTCCATACATCGATGAACACGTGGCCTCAGCAGAAATCACCAAACACATCGGAGTTTTCACCCTCCGCTCTCCGCTGCGATCTGGACCGTCGATCCTTTTCTATTTGATTCCGCTCGGATCTCGATCGTCTGTCTTCTGGATGATTGGCACC
>JASDQU010736889.1:198259-214603 GCA_032191745.1 Picea mariana
TGATCATTTTTTTTCTGTAAAAATAACTCATACAACAACTAATATTGCAGAAATTTGCATGAGGTAGATTGCTAGGTTGCATGGGATACGTAAGGCAATTGTATCAAACAGACACAAAGTTTACTTCAAATTTATGGAGGGGATTGTTTACATTATTTGGTACAAATCTAAACTTTAATATGGCATGCCATCCACAATCAGATGGGCAAACAAGAGAAATTCAACCAAGTAATTGAAGACATGTTGATAATGTAAGAGATGGATAAGCCATCCAAGTGGGAAGATTACTTGCACTTGGTTGAGTTTGCCTATAATAATGGGTATCAAGCTTCAATGAAAATGATCCCATTTGAAGCTTTGTACGGTAGAAATTAAATACTCCAGTGAGTTGGGACAACCCAGTAGATAGAGTGGTACTTGGGCCATAATTTCTCAAGGACATGGAAGACCAGATGGCTAGAAGTAAGCAGAATTTAAAGGCAACTCATGATAGACAAGAAATTTATGCATATAAGAACATGACAACCAGAGAATTTAAAGTGGGGGAGCATGTGATTTTAAGAGTGAATCCCAAGAAGATCTCTTTGAAGTTTGGTATTTGTACAAAGTTAGCAACCAGGTTCGGCCAGATTCTGTGGTCCCTTTGAGATATTGGATAAAATAGGGCCAGTTGCATACATTCTTGCATTGCCTGTTTCCATGAATGTGCATAATCTATTTCATGTCTCTTTTATAAAAAACTATGTACATGATCCTAACCATGTTATTTATTGGAATGTGATTCAGGTAGAGTCAGAGGAAGGCTTTCAAGTTGAGGTAACACGAATATTGGACAGAAAAGTCAAAATTCTTCGGAATCGAGTTATAGAGCTAGTAAAAGTCCAGTGGGCCTATTGCAGTCCTGAGAATGCTACTTGAGAGTATGGAGATGCCATGTGGGCAGAGTACTTACAACTTTTTGAATAAATTTTGGAATTTTGATTCATGTTTTGTATATGCACTGAGGACAGTGCCAAAATAAGGGGTATGGAAATGTAATACCCCGATTTTGAGACCCATATTAAATATTGTATCTTGTTAATTTATGAAAGGGAAGAGTGCCCAAAACAATTAAAAGAGGCAAGTTTTCCTAGGAAATGTAATGTTTTGATCATTATTAATAATAAATACATTATTGGATGCTAGATAGATAAGGACAAGATTTATAGGGGGCTATGATTCCACAAGAGAGGAGGCTTGAGGGGTTCAGTGTTTATTTTATATTTTTATTTACACAATTGTTTAATGGAGATAATTGGTTACATGAGATTCTTGGGGAAGGCCATGGGGTTATTGATTTGCAAGTAAAGATATAAACCCATCTTATGGGTTTTTTGGGGGCTTCTACTTCACTCATTCACTCACTCACTCATTTTTGGTTGGTATTGTTCACACTGTTCATTTATGTTCTCTCTCAACTCATTCATTCACCCACTTAGTTTTCCTCATTTGTGTTTTGTCTTGGGAAAGGAAAACTAACTGTGGGAGAGGAGCCATGGTTTTGTGGGTTGTAAAGACTGTTGGTGTATTCCAACCATGAAGTAATTCCTACATGAATGAGATGCTTTGGCCTGTGTTAAGTTTTGTGCACAACTGTGAATCCTGAGAGTCCCAACATGGATATTCTTGATCATATGCACTAGAGCCCTATAAGGCGATGGACAATATAAGGGACTATTTGTAAGAGAAGGGGGTCCATTCCATTAGGTTGTGCAGGCTAGGTAGAAGAGATTTTGTGTACTTTGGATTGTTGTGGGTGCTGAAAATCCTATGAGAGCTTGAGTGTTGAATGGTTTGGGAAGCCGATTGACACCCTGGAATTGTCCTTGTGGATTCATATACCTGGCTTGGGAGTGACATTTTTGTTTATATTTGGAACAACTGTGTCTATGGTTGGGTGGAACGTCCTTGGTTTACATCTAGTTGGTGATTCATTTCATGAAATATAAGTGCTCTCTCTCATGGTTTTATTTACCTGTGAATTTATTTCATTGTACATTTATTTATTTATGAAATAAGTATGCATGCTTGTTGGTTATTGCTTTGCATGACATATTTATCATTCCTTTATGTTGTAGCATGAATCTTTAACTCTACATGTGAATATTTCATTCCTCTTTATTCATTAAAAATTTACCAGAATTAAAAATTAGTTCATAAGTGGGCTTGACGTTAGGGTGCCTGGTGATGCAGGAGCATCGCTCCAAGCCAGCAACGCGCCAGCTAGCCAGACACATTAAAGTGCACATTCAATGGGAGAGAGGCCCAGCCCTCTCACTTTCATATTTTGAATTTGAATTAATGTAATTAATGATTGTAGGGCCAAAGAGCCAAAGTCGTGCCTTTGAGTAGGCATTAGTTAAAGATCACCTTAAACAGGTTGTAAGGCTGTGATCTAGATCTGATTCAGACTAGACAACCCATTCAATATAATTCATTGTAATTGAATAGAGTATGTAGCTTGGAGGGAAGAGCTCAAAGAGCCCCCTCATGTAAAAGATCCTTGGTAATTGTAGAGTTAGTCAATTAGCGTAGATAGAGAAGAGAAGAAACCGTGACTCTGTTGCAATCCGAGCTCACATTGTAAAGAGGCATCTCATATTAATACAATCAGAGCAGTTTTTCCTGCATGTTATTTTGTGTATGTTGATGAATGTCTTTATGTGTTGATGATATGTTGTAGATGCATGTTAGGTATACATTTGCAGGGATAGGAAATTTTTTCGGTCTGTGAGTTCTTTGATTCCAGGTTTGGGTTCTTTGAGGCTTTATGCAAGGTTGCATGGCAGAATACTACAGGTTTTGTAAGCTTGTGCAAGGAGTGCACTTATGAATTCTATGGATTCAGACAAAGACATCCCAGGAGGGCACACTAGCTGAAGTCACTGACTCTAGCAGAATCCTCAAGGTTGTTGAATACCTTGGAGGTAAGACTGTGTAGAAGAGAGCATATGCCAGACTAGAATCATTGAGGGATTTTGTAGAAGCTCTGCTAGGAGGGCATTGAGCAGGTGCATAGAAGGCACAGAGAAGAAAAAATTTACGAGAATTTTGTAAGGCTTTGCCAAGAGGGCATTGAGCGAATGCACATAATGCATCAGGATAGGAACTCTATTTCGAGTTCGACRGGACTGACAGAATTACTRAGGGATTCTAAGGGCATTGAGTTGGTGCAGATGTGAACAGAAAGAACTCTTGGTTGAGTTCAGAAGGAGAAGAAGTGTCAGGAGGAATACCTTCATAGTGTTACTGAACACCCTGCAGGCTCAACAAGGAGTGCTTGAGAAGGAAGTTGCCAAAGGGCATTTCCATCCCTTCAAGGAGAGAAATGGGTAGAGACCATTGAGGTCTGAGAAATTGAAGCTCAARAGGATAAAGACCTGTATAAGGAGTGCACCAGGCCAACACCTGAGTAAAGTGTTGAGAGATAGCCGTCTAAAACTTGTCTCAAGTTCATAAGCTTAGGAGGAACAGTGCCTTTGAGCACAGAGAGATAGCTACAAGGAGTGCAGAAGTCAGGGAAACCTTTCAAGGTTTTACAATCCCAAATATTAGGAGGAGGAACATCCCAAGAACGTAGGCGAGACCAAGGTTGTAGGCTCGCAAGAGAAAGCAAAGGGCGAGACCTTTGATACTTCAGAAATATTCCAAGGAGAAGGAAGAAGTGGAATCTCAGGAGGGAGCTATAGCTATTGTAGGATGGGTGCTAGAAGAAATATCTGGATCGTTGAATTTTACATCCAGGTGCAAGCAGGAAAGCACAGCGGAAGAGAAAGAGATCTGGGCTGTTAGATCTTGTGCAGATAGTTGACAATCATCGAATCAAGAGGAAGTCGCATAGAGTTTAATCTTTGGGAGGGTTCACAGACAAAGAGAAACTGAAATGGATGGTGGAGACACTTCATGAAGGAAGTGTCGAATAACCAATAGCCGTTGGATCTTGTAGAGTTGCACGGTGGTTAGAGGCCGGTGAAACCCATCACCCAATATTCGAGGGTCAATGTGAGCCATTGATCTCATTTCAATCCATGTCGTTGGATTATCTCATGGATTCAGGGTTCGAGAGTTTGGAGAGGGCATACCAAACTCTTGATTTCACAAAGCTCTGAGTAGTGAGGAGCAGAGATAGTCGTTGGATCCAGGTCACGGGAAGACCGTTGGATCAGAACCTTCGCCATATCATGTATCGGGGGTTCGGAGGTTGGAGGAATCACTTTCGACTGTAGAAGTTGTGAAGTGCTGAGGGCTAGGTCTTGAGAAAACACGCGGTGTGTCCATCAGGTGGGGACCGTGTGGTTGACAGGTGGACACTCGTCACCTGGGAAGGAGTCAAAATCCTGTTGACTTATCGCACTTCGGAGATTCGCAAGAAAAGAGAACGAGAGCTTGATACTCCAACTCGCGAAGTCACGAGTAGTGAGAGGTGCTATCAGTTATCCCTAGCCTATGGTTATATGTAGATGGCGCTAACAAGAGGAGCTATACCCGTATCACAATCTCGGGTATCAGAGGTTTGGAGAAAGAGGAGTCGAGAGATTCGACTCACGAACTCACGAGATCATGCATTGTGAAAGGCGCTTGTGTTAAGGCCTTGGTCAAAGCATTGTGGTCGCTTGGAGGAAGTGAATCACATGCCTAGTGCTTGTGCGCATAGGTGGGGTTTCCGAAGGACCTGTGGATCGGATTTGTGAGGTTCCAGTGAGGGCTGAAAGAACCATTTCGGTTTTGTGGATCTGAAGGGAGAACAATCCTGTGTGGATCTTTGCCAAGGGTCGGAGGTCTACATCACCTGGCCTGTGGGTGGCTAGGTACATTACAATACCATAACAATTCATTCTTCCATAAAAAATTATCTAATGAACTAGGGTCCTTTTGTAGTTTTTGAATGATATTTCATACCTCTTGATCTTTTTTCCATTATATCCTTTCTTCTTCCACCCAATTGGTTAATTATAAATTATAATATTCAATATCACCTAAGTGCTTGATTCTTGTCAATTGACTGAAGTAGTCATGTTCCAAAAATTCCCCATATTGTGCTTCTAGGTCTCCTGTAAATAAACCCCAAGTATAATGATAAAAATATGGCTTCCTTTTAACTATCCATTGATATCATTGATATGGTTTATTCTCCAAGTTCAATGTTTCTATGTGAATCCTTTACCTATCATCCATAATATTATGTAGATCAAAATATTTATCCCTTTTCTTCACCTAAGTAAAGACCATTGTTCCATGAAACTTCTTTAATTCAATCTTGGGAAGGTTCACTCCTTTTTGAGACCATCCATAAGTAACTCCATTATTGACATTACCTCCCCTTGGAAAATTCTTATTATTGGAAAGTTATTCAACCTGGTTGCTGCCTTTATTTTCATGATTCCCTTCACACGTCATACCAATTTTAGGTAACCTCCCATTAAGGATTCTAGAATATTCTTTTCCATATATTCCAAATTTCCATCCATATTTTGTTCCATTTTTTACATATTCATTTTCATCTCTTCCTTATTTTTATCCATCTTCATTTTCATTTCATTATTATTGTCATTCATCTTCTTCTCCATCTATTCCTTGTTTTCAATGATCTTCTTTTCCATCTAGTGATAAATCTCTTAGATTTCATCTTGAGTCATGGTTGATATCTCTAGAGGTTTATTTGGTGAAGTAAATTTTTTAGGATCCTTTGGATCCATTTGAGAAAATAATATTTCTCCTCTTTTTCCTCTTTATCACAATTTTTGAATCACCAAAAACATATCTTCCAATAAAAAGTTATGCCAATTATAAGTTACACACCTTTCAAACCATTAATTTGGAGCCTATCCTCCTGGCCGACCTTCCTTCTAATGTATTTCTAAAATGTCAGCCTGTAGTACTTTGATATGTGTTTTCTGCAATGCCATAGGTCTAACCAAAAAAAAATCCAAGTGAAAGGTATGGTAACTGTTAGGACCCAGAAATGTCCCTTTTTCACTATATCTTTTGCTCATTCAACCTTATCATTTCTATGCTAAATGCCTGATATCATGTTTTCTAAGACATTTTCCCCAAGGTATGAATCATTGATCTTTATTTTATATTCTTATTTAATTAACATGTTTTCTTGGTAGCGTTTCTCATATTTTACCCATGAATGTTCAACTAGTGATCAAAATGTGTAGAACAACCAAGTCTTGAAGAAAGATCGATGTTGTTACACCAACTGTTACAATTGTGCGCCAGTTCCGCATGATGTTACACGACTACAACAACTGCACACCCTTTTTGGAAGCTGTTACACTTGCTACAACAGATGTCCACCAATCCTGGAAGCTGGTATATCATTCAAATATGAATCCTGAAGATTGATCCTCGAGGCTATTACACATTTTGGCTCACGCTGGTGATCAATATCATTTACATATTTTGTAATGATGTCAAATATTTTATATCATACAAACATCTTGAGAATCTCTGATTCTAAAGGATGTTACGAGTCTGTTTCAATTGAATGACTCTGCCTTTAAATAAAAGGGATTTTGTAATCATTAAGTACTAAAGATTAGTTGTGGAACAATGAAATGAAGTGAAGCACTTTGTATCTAAACATTCTGGCGATTTAATAAAGAAGTGATTTGAGTTTCTCCAACCTACTGTAGTCTTTTCAAGTGGATTCAGTGAGAAGGAAAGGGCCCACCTTCCTCACAGACTCCCCTTTGTTTTGAGTTTTATATTAACTGCTTTGATTTTGGATGATTTATCTGTTTAGAATTTATAGAATACATTTGTTGTTACAGTTCAGTCCCTTTTTGTTAAATGCTCATCAGTGTGTCTCATGAGAGTTAGATTTAATTGTTGAATACTGCTGGAGAATTTCTTTCCCTTTTCTGCATTAGTTTAAATCTTTGTTTTCAAGCAAAATAAAATAAAAGTGTGAATTCCCTTTATGCAATTAAGTAGATTTCCTTTCAGCGATTAGCACAGAACTTCCTTCTGCAAGAGTAAAATAGAAAATTAGAATAGATTAGATAATACAGGATTCTTATACACTCATCAATTTAGATTTCAATTATGCAATTGTGATTTCAATTCTGTAGAACTCCAGCTGTGTCAGCAACTTGTGTTAGTGTTCAACTTTTCAATTTTGTTTCCTTTAGTTTACCTTACTGCAATTTGATTAATGTTGCTTTTAAAACCTAGCATAGACTGTGCACAAATATCTTACAATAACAAAAATTCCCTGGGTTTGACAATTCATATTGAACACCTTAATTATCTATTTATTTAGACAATTAAAGTGCCCAACATTTTTGCGTTGTTGCCGGGGAAGATAATTATAGATTCTTGTAAGAACATTAGTTTTATTTTCTTAGGAATGAATAGTCTGCATGAATCGAGGAACAAGAGGATGTATCCCCAAAAATACTAAACCTACAGGTGACAGAGGACGTGGTGGAAGGAATATTGCACTAGGAAGGCCAACCTTTGTTGATGAGATTGTAGCCAGAGTAGATTCTTCTTCGGGATCTATCTTTCGCCCTTCAAATCCTCCAAGAAGACACATTCCTCAGTCATCAGAACTACCCCATTTTGAAACATCGTTTTCATCAACAGTTGAAACTGAAGCTGAAAATTTATCACCAACAATTCAGCACGCAACACTGGAGAATATTGAAGATCAAGAAAGTGTATCTCGGAACAGGGAAAAGCTAGAAGGAGTTGTTTATCAGATCAATATACATATAGTCACTAAAGAGGAGTGGGACGCTTTCCATATTGAGTGGAGAGAAAGAGAACATATGAAAAATCAAGGAGATAATGAAGAAGAGTTCCACCATGAGAATCCACCGAACAATGAAGATCCGACAAATGATGAAAATACTATCTCTACCCTAGTCTTTCCTATTTTTGATATTCCCACACAGGAATGGCTCCTATGAAGAACATACCTCTCCCAACCCTGCCAAATTTCCATGGATTATCTACTGAGGATCTAGATGAGTTTATGATTGAATTTGATATCCTGTGTAGAAGCTATAATTTCACTACCACTGCATAGAATCTTAAATTTTTTCCATCTACATTGAAGGGTAACACGTTAAGATGGTTCATGAGCCTTGGAGGAGAGAATATTTCAACATGGGGACAAATGAGACAACTTTTCCTGAACAAGTACCAAGACTACTGCCGAATGAGGGAACAAAGAGAGGAACTGTTCAAGATGTCTCAGAAGGAGGATGAGACCCTTGAAGATTTTGTGGACATCTAGATGCGACTAAGGACATTGTGAAAACTATTTTGCTAAAAGGAGTTAGAGATCATTGTTTAGATATGTTAAATATGCTTGGAAAGGGAGATATATCTAAGGAATCCTATGAGGACATTGTAAATATTTGTAAGAGATGCTCTCAAGGATCTACAAGGAATAAGTCAACTACCAGGGATGCCATTTTTTCAAGGGTACAGAAATCAACCAATGGAGAGGCAACAAGAGTAGAAATAGGTAATCTGTTAGAAGATTTCAAAATGGAAATGATTAACTCTTTTGCTTCACAAATTAATACTTTGAATATCAAATAGAAACAAGAAGAATTAGATTAGGCATTGCCCATTTTCTGTCTGAAATGCAAAGACAAACATCCACCAAGGGAGTGCCCACTGAACAGTGTCCAGGTATGTATCATTTGTGAATTAGATCATGCCACTAACAAATGTCCCTCCCTACCAGGTTTAAAAGCATCAATGAAGGTGACTAATGAGGAAGCAGAGGCTGCCTATCTAATAACACAAAGGAGATAATGGCAGCCACAAGGTCAAGCTATAAACCCTCAATTCTCTCCTGCAACACTTACTTATTGGAGTAATAATCAATATGGACAGATGAATGCCCCCACTCCTTATCAATATCCTAATGCATGGTTACCTATTCCCCAAAAACAAAATCACCATGGGCAATGGAACCCATATTGGATAGGCCCTCAACAACAACGTACTTATCAAAACCATCACCAACATAACCCCTATCAACAACAGTTCCAACCCCAGTACCAACAACAACAGTTGGAGTTACCTCCCAATGCCCCATAGAACAATCCTCCCTTACGACCTCAGATGCCTGTGCAAACTAACCCAAATCCAAATAATAAGGCCATTCAGAATATTGATATACACAATGTGCCAGCTCTGTCCATTACTCCTATGCCTTGTGATGAGATAAAATTAAGATCAGGGAGAATAGTTGAGCCAATAATTGAAGATGCTCCATCTTCAGAATCCAACAAGGAATCGGTGGAAAAACCATCTGTTGATATGGAAGAAATTGACGAACCTATCATAGAATTAGCAGACCCCCCATTCCATGAAAGACTGGAAATTACCAAAACTGTGGAATTACCATCCTTCAGTATCTTAGGATAATTGCAAAATCTGCATCTTAACATTCCACTATTGCAAGTGATTAGGGATGTCCCTATTTATGTGAAGACTGTGAGAGACCTATGTATCTAAAAGCCTAGAAGGAAACCTAGGGACCCCCTCATAGTACATGTAGTGGGATAATTGTCTAAACTAATGTTAGGCAAAACCCCACCTATTAAATATGGCGACCCAGGAAACCCTACAGTCACTGTCAAAATTGGACAGACATTTATTCCCCATGTGTTGGCTGATTTAGGGGCAACAATTAACATTATGCCAATAGAGACGATACAATTGTTGCAACTCAGAACGCAAGTCCAACCTACTCCTATTGTTTTAGAATTAGCTGATCGTTCTACTATCAGACCATAAGGAGTAATCGATGATCTAGTTATTTCAGTTAATTCATGGGAGTATCCTGTTGATTTTGTCATATTGCAACCTAAAACCTATCTGGGGGGGCACCCTCTAATTATATGAAGACCATGGTTAGATACAACTGATTGTTTAATTGGTTGTATATCTGGTTCAATGACCATCTCTGATGGTTATGATACCAAGAAACTTACCCTTTACCCTCATGCTACACCCAGTGTGGAACCCAAAAATTCTTTATGGATGGAAATTGAGGATGAAAGTGCTCTTCCTGTGTTAACCATAGGAAAAGACATGAGTTTCAAAGATAATATAGAGGATGAGATAATCAATAGCTTTATCAATAACCCTTATGTTGTTACACCAAAAACCTATCACCGATTGAGTAGAATCTTTGACCCTACTACACAGGAAGGAGTGAGCTCGGAGATGTTCTCTGAAACTGTTGTAAATCAAGTTAATTCAGCTATAACAACAGATACTAAAACAACTGAATTATTTCCTAAAGTCGGTTCTAAGAGCATCGATGTAGAAATCAAACCTGGAAAAACCTTGAACATCAATCCCGATTTATCTTCTGCTAAAACTCGTCGTTTGATGAAGTTATTGATTAAACATAAAGAAGATTTTGCCTAGGATTACATGGATATGAAAGGAATTTCCTCTGAACTATGCACCCACCATATATACATTAAGGAAGAATGTCGACCCATTTTCCAACCCCAAAGGAGAATGAACCCTAATATTAAAATGATTGTTAAAGAAGAACTCCATAAACTTCTTAAGGCAAGATTCATCTACCTTATATCAGACAGCGAGTGGGTTTCACCCCTGGTTATTGTGCCTAAAAATAATGGTAAATGGAGAGTGTGTGTGGACTATATAGCCCTGAATAAGGCCACGTAGAAGGATCATTTCCCTCTACCATTTATTGATCAAGTTCTAGACAACCTATCTGGGAAAACATTTTTCTCTTTCCTAAATGGATTTAGTGGCTATAACCAGATAACCATTGCTCCACAGGACAAAGATAATATGACCTTTACCAGCCCTTGGGGTACATTTTCCTACAAGGTTCTCCCATTTGGCTTGTGTAATGCACCAACCACTTTCCAGAGAGTTGTAATTGGTATTTTCTCTGATATGGTGAATGACTGTATGGAAATATTCATGGATGATTTTACACCTTATGGTACTGATTTCAATAAAGATTTAGCTAATCTGGAAAAAGTAATCAAAATATGCAGACAGTCTCATATTTCTCTAAGTACATAAAAGTTTCATATGATGATGAGAGAATGTGTGGTGCTGGGACACTTCATTTCTTATGCAGGAATTCAGGTAGACCCAGCCAAAATCCAGGTAATTTTGGACATTCCAACTCCATCAACTCTGAAAGAGGTAAGAGTCTTTTTAGGGCATGCTGGATATTATAGGAGATTCATTAAAGAAAATTCCAAAATTGCCTCTCCCTTATTTTTTCTATTGAAAAAATATGTTAACTTTAGTTGGACTGACAATTGTGAATTGTCTTTTGCAGATCTGAAACAGAAATTGTCCACAACTCCCATTTTGAGAGGGCCTTATTGGGCTCTGCAATTTCACATTTCTTCAGATGCCTCAGAAACTGCAATTGGTGCAGTGCTAGGGAAACAAGAGGACAAAGATCCCTATTATATATACTATATCAGCAAGAATATGGCTCATGTTGAGTTAAATTATACATTTACTGAAAGATAATTCTTGGCAGTAGTTTATGCGATCAATAAATTTAGGCATTATATCACTGGTTATCCTACTTTTATTCATACTGATCATTCAACAATTAAGTATTTGATGAATAAACCTATTACTAATGCCCGATTAACAATATGGTTGTTATTACTACAATAATTTGACATCACTATAGTAGATAGACCAGGAAAAGAAAATGTGGTTGTTGGTTTTCTCTCAAGATTGCATATAAATGATGATAATTCACCTGTAGATGATTCCTTTCCAGATGAACATTTTTTTGTAGTATCTACTCACTCACCTTGGTATGCAGACATTGCTAATTTTTTGGTAGCATGGAAGGTACCTTCACATCCATCTCCCCGAGAAAGAAGTAAGATTATTCAGAAGAGTGCTCGGTATAGTTGGATAGGGGGATATATTTTCTACACAGGCATGGATCAAGAAATTAGGAGATCTGTGAAGGATGATGAAGTTTATGATATGATTAATTCTTTCCATGATAGCCCTTGTGGGGTTCATTTTGCTGATAAAAGGAATGGGCATAAAATTTTGAGGATGGGCTATTTTTGGCCCACAATATTTCAAGATGCAAGGAAGTATGTCCAAGCCTGTGACAGTTGCCAATGAATGAGTCAGCCAAATCATAGGGAGGAGATGCCTCTCCAGCCTCAATTGGTTTTAGAGCCTTTTGAGAGATGGGCCATGGATTTTATAGGGCCCATTAACCCACCTTCCAATCAGAAAGTCTATATATTGGTCTGCACAGATTACATGACCAAGTGGGTAGAGGAAAAAGCACTCATCAGGGCCTCAGAAGAAGTTGTCTTAGCATTTTTGTTTGAAGATATATTTGTTAGGTTTGGAGTTCCCAGATAGTTAGTAATTGATGGAGGACCACCTTTCACATCACATATGTTTGAATCCCTACTCATTAAATATCATGTTTTTCATAGAACAACTTCTCCATACCATCCCCAAGGTAATGGGAAGGTGGAAAGTAAAAACAAAGTCATAGAAGCTATCCTTACTAAGACGGTGAGGGAACATCATAGGGATTGGTTTGACAGATTGCATGAAGCTGTATAGGCTTATCAAACCACTTGGAGGAACACAAATGGTTTTTCTCCTTACGAACTGGTATATGGGAAGAGCCTTGTTTTTCCCATTGAGTTCGAGATCAAGACCCTAAGAATTGCATCAACAGTCAATCTAGACTTGACTATGACACAAAAGGCCAGAATAAAACAACTAAATGAGCTGGATGAAAAGTGTTTGGATGATATTCATCAAACCATAGTGATTCAACATCAAAGAACCAAGTGGCATGACCGAGTCATCAAGAAGAAGTTATTCAAAAAGGGAGATTGGGCCTTGTTGTAGGATTCATGCTTTAAATAATTTCAGGGTAAGTTGCGTACAATATGGTTGGGACCTTACAAGGTAGACACTGTTTTCCCCAATGGGACAGTCAGGTTGATCACTATTGATGGATCCAATTCATAGTTACTTGCAAATGGTCATCGCTTACGCCTGTATCAGCGCCCACTTTCCAAGGCAGAATTTAAATCCATATGTACAACTGATACAAATTATCAATTTTTAAAGTGAAAGGAGCTTGCTCCTTCCCCTTCTAAACCTTAGAAATTTTTTCTTTTCAATAAAACCGTGTATATAAATAAACTCTGCGAATTTGGATTTTTTTGTTTTTGCTTCAATTTTTTTTTTAATAAATTTAGCCTAGAATGGAATCAGGTAGTTACTTGTGTGTAGATGGATTGATGAACAACAAGATATATTACATCGGAAGGAGCTGAAGGATTAGTTTCTGGAAGTTGAAAAAATTCCTAAAAACTAAGTGATTCTCTGTTCGACCGGGTTACATGCTTTTACACCTCTTTCCGACAAAATGGTCACTTTACATGCTATTACACCATTGTCCTGACTATTTTGTCTTACATGCTATTACACTCTTTTTCGACAAATTGGCCTATTTTCAGGTTGTTACACCATTTTCCGGACTATTTTCTCTTACATGTTGTTACACTCTTTTAGCCGATTTACACGCTGCTACACCTAATACCACTATTCTGGCCAAAATACATGTTGATACACCTACCATTGTTATTCCTTTTCGCTAATTTACATGTTATTTTACCTATTCTTTTCACATTTCTGCCACTTTTCCATGCTGATACTCCATCAATCTTTCCCGCTCGACTATCTTTCCATGCTGAAGCACTGTTGTTTTGTCATTTATGCTATTATCTTTTCCACTTTATCTGACAGGAAATGTCGCTTCATCATTACTTGATTCCACATCCGTAGATTTCCAGCTGGTCAACCAAAGAAAGGACTCCACCTCTGGTCCACTTGCCATATCATAATTTCTCATGTTATAGAGCCATCTCTCATCATTACATCTATTCCATTAAGATCAGATGGTGGTTGGATAGTGCGGTTACTTCGACAGATCGGTTTGTGCAGTAATTTATGAGGTACATGACTAATATTACGTGTCAAAGTAATGTAGATATGGAAGCAAGATTTAATGTTTACCTGTCGGTTGTCCTAAATTCGTTGCACCATGAGACAATTAGCTTAGTTGGGGGGGAAATAAAATCTAAGTCGTTCAAATCCCATTTTATATTCACCTCTGCCACCTTTTGACCACGCTTATTTTTGCTGAGACACTGTGTTTTTTATGCAATCCACATTCGAACTTGTTGTGTCTCTAGTTTAGGTGTTGGTTTCTCCTCCTATGTGACTGTTAGACTCTAAAACAACGTCATGGGAGAATCATCTATGAGGTATGAACCGAAAAATCTGGCTGCATTGCTACTACACCTGAATGTTTACCAGATATTTCTGCAGGCTAGCTGGATTTCTTATTTTAAGAAGCTACAGGGGTTTAATGAAGCAGAGGTATTGGAGTTCAGTCAAAATCTCATAGAAGGGCACTCAATGGTGCATGGGGTGAGGATTCCAGTGACAAAAGAAACCTTGGATGTTGTGTCAAGGTTGGCGACCATAGGAGAAATATGGTTTACTAGAAAATCACATTTTCTCGATGCACATAAGGGTTTTATCATGGATGATGAGCAATTTCAGACCAAGGGCCGAGTTGCAAATGCAAGTTTCTTACCAGAACCATGGGGGAAAGTAACAAAATTTGTAAAAAGGTACATTACATGTGAAGGAAGATATCAAGTTGTTTATTTTTATGATTTTATCCTACTGTCACATTTAAGACATCAGAAGCTCATAAACATCCCTTATTTCCTTCTTCATTCCTTGCATAATATGGCTTACTTTGTCAAGAAATCAAAGAATCCAAAGAATTGTCTTTCCAATCACAGACTGATAGGGTTGTTGATTCATAAAGGAATGAGAATTCCCAATGACCCATTACTTGAAGTGGAAGAAAAACCAATTCATGTGCCTGCTGTTATGGCTGACCCAGAGAAGCCAATTCATCAACCCTCGACTGCACCAATATTTAAAGCCTCAATTGTAACTACCCATAAGTCGAATCTGAAACCAAATTCAAAACCAAAAGCACCTCTAACACCACTCAGAAAAGCATCAACATTGTTGAGCTGGAACAACTAAACCATATTCATACAGTTGTAATTGAGCCAATAGTTGACAATGCAATCCCTAGACCAAGTCATGAGCCTTAGCCCTCGGCTGCAACAACTGTTTTTGAGGAACTCCCTCCTACTCCTAAAGCTAAGAAAAAGAAAACCCCTACTTTTTTTTTTGCATTACCTAGGAAGAGAACTAGGTTAGAGAGCTCTATTGTAACAAAAGTTACAACCCTTGCTGTAACAACCAGTATGTCGACTACATCTCCTGTTGAACCAACAACAACTCAAAAAACTCCTATTATTGCAACAGGAGTTCAAGCCCTTACTGTCACTGCTAGTGAATTGTCTCAGAAAAGAAAATGTCAAACCAGAGGCAAGTCTCAGAGAGTCATTGACAGAGTTGCACCAGGAGAAACTCAAAACCCTCCTGTTGATGCGACATAGTGTTCTAATTTTGTTGATGCTCAGACACTGCCAGATTTTGACATTACTAATACAAAACTACGAGAGATGCAAACTAATCCTATGGAGATACGTATACCAGGTTTTACCTTGTGCAAGGAACTTCAAGAAACCATTTTGTTAATTCAGGCCGAATGTAATCAAATTGTAGCAAAATCATTGGCTCCGCTTGATGATTTTGTGCATCAATTGTCGAGTGATGATGTACATATTATACCATACCCAAGCATCCCAAAATTTCCTCCTTGTCTGGTTGTTGAAGAATGCCCATCCTTCTCAAGAAACGGAAACGAAAGCCCCTACTTTTGTCTCTACATTACCTAGGTGGAGAACTAGGTCAACAAGGTCTACTAAAGCAGCAATTGGATGGAAGAATATGGCACAGGTGATACCTATTCTTCGTCCATTATCCTCCATTGTTAATGAAGTGACTGCTACACAAGAACCAATCCCTTCCAACAACATGACTGTGACACAAGTACTAGCCTCTTCCCATAACTTAGCTGTTACACAAGAACCAACTGCACAGGAAGAGATTGTTCCACAAGAGCCATTCATGCCAGAATCAATTGTTACACAAGAACAAACTCTCATCAATGTATCTACCACACAAGAACCAGTTACAAAAAATAGTGAGGATGTTCCACTTGCTCAGCTATTTTCTCAAATTGAGAAGAAGATAAAGGATATAGAAAATTCCAGGATTATTGAACTGAGGAAGGAAAATGAAATCCTCAAAGTAGAG
>JASDQU010736889.1:218070-229444 GCA_032191745.1 Picea mariana
TATATATATATATATATATAGGAAACAAAGGGTGCAATGAATGGTTTTAGATGACCTACACATATAACACCAGACATGTAATAATTCAATATCTAGGGTTTAATAAGGGGTTTTATACATAATTTGGGGCTTTGACTAGGGCTTAAAAATGTGTTGGTGCACTCTATAGCCCATTGATGACATCATTCTTGAGGGAATGAAATAAAAGGGTTTGACCTTCTAAATGATTGTATTTTGTCACTTTTTATTCATCTCATCATACGTCCACCCATTTCTTGGTGGACTTCATATTGAACAAAAGTGAATTTATTCCCTCTATCCCATTGATCCACATCTGCAATTTCAATGAGAACTTAATATTATTCATTTTTTTCCATAAAAATAGTTATTCATCAAGAAACACACACACACACACACACACACACACACACACACACATATTACCTTTAAAATATCGTGTTTCTCCATTTTTTGAATTTTCTCCCCTTCTAATTTATCTTCATCACAACGACCATCCCACATGATTGGAACATATACAAACATTTTTTTCAAAAACTCATACATACACAAATTATTCATCAGCAATGTATCCTTTCGGTATGCATCCCTTAGGACATGCTCGTTTCCATACAAATCCCTTAAGTGTCATCCTATACATCTCTGGGAAGAAGATTCATTTACAACTCACTACACTGGATAATTGAATGTCTTCAACCAAAAGTACCAAAAGGTGGACTTGAGCATCCATAAAACTAGTAGGAAACTCTTTCTAAAAATTACAAACAATTTCTACTATTTCAGTATGCCGCCTGCAAATTCTAATGACATGTATTTCTTTGGATGTGATCCACCTAAAGTCAATATGGCGCCAATTATTATTTAGTAATTTCATAAAAGTCACAATACTTAATATTTTGATGTATACACGCATTGGACATAAACTTAAAGTTTAGATAAAAAGAAATAAACAACCCTAGACATGTAGATAACTCTTTGATGGAACAACAAAATCCTACTTTTAGACTAGTGCATCCACTTATATCTATCTGATAGATATGATGAACATATGCATCCTCAAATAAGTTAGAATACGGTAACAATATTACAAGGGTTGGTGTTAAAATAAGGATTCTAGACTAGTTCATATCTCAACCACATATTAATACGTACCTTTAACAAATTATGGAGATCATGTGTTTTAAGGCCCATTAATGGCCATTAGTAGTGATTCATTTTCTCAATGATTCAATGTATCATGTTGTTGGTTTAAGTGTATGAATCACTTTCTTCATAAATTGTAATTTGTCATTAGACAATATCCATGGTGCAATGGGATAAGTTTTTTTGCCTTCTACATATTTCTTTTTGACATGAGTAAATATCTTCAAAATGTATTTGTATATTTCTTAGAGGAAGTAATATGTTTCTAAAGATAATCCAACACATTCTTGAACACATGCAATGGATCCAATAAATGTGTCACTTTAAAATATTTCCAGTACAAGAGATAATAGAGTTTATAATCTTTGTTCACAGCTTTGGGCATCTGATCTATAGGAATTCTAAAGTCATTTAGATCATCATAAATATCATATAGGTCTCCATTGAACATAACTTCCTATACTGATCCAATGCAATTTTCAATCTTCTTTGACCAATCTGTTGACATCACATCATGTTATGAGGAGAGGTTCTTACCTTGACTTGTTCATTAAAATCTCTCTACATTTGATGAAAATGATGGCTTGAATATAAAAATAACTTGTGTTATTCATAGAAACATTTATGAAAATTTATAGAATACCTTGAATAAATGTCCTTTCCATAGTATGTACAAATAACATAGTGCATTGTAAATTGCCTTTCATGTATAGTTCATGAAATATTATCAATCTAAATTCCATTCCATGGGAGAAACACCTCCTCTATCAATGGTTCTAAATAAACATCCATGTCTCTAACTTGATGCTTTATAGGCATAATATGAGACAACATCAAATTATCTTTCCACACATCCATCCAAGGAGGGATGTTATAATTTATTACAAGGATGGGTCAAATTATATAATTTGTAGATTGGAAATATAATGGATTCACTCTATCAAATTCTAAGCCAAGTCTTATAATTTGTAATTGATGTATAATTTTTCTTAGGAAATTAATTATTTATGTGCTCAATTTCCTTAGAATTTGCAATAATGTGCAACACATCTTGTCCACTCTTATTTTTCTCATGCGAAACCATATATTCAACTAAATATTTCCCAAAAAGCATGTGCTACAATCTTGGAATTATGGGCAAGTGGCCTCATATTTGTTTTGCACCATTTTTCCATTTACATGAAAGTGGTAGACAATTGTCTATCATTCTGGACACATAGATTTATATTTTTGTTTTCCTTTGTACATGATACAATGTATTGGACATGCACTACATACTTTTGATCAACATAAAAAAACTTGAACAATTTTCTAGCATATTTATATACACTAGGAAGTACATTATCCAATGGAAACATTTTATCCTACTGTAAGGTGAACACAACTAACATTAACTACAAATTAACAATGAACAAGATGAACACATTTAGGAAATCATAAATGATATTAAATTATAGTAAAAATGCAATATATGCCTTGAAAAATATGTAAATTATAAGACACCTAACCCTAAATACTCCTTTAAGGGATGGGGCATCATAAATTTTGTTTTCCTTGACTATCTTAGATCCTAAATCAAGGCTCTTGATTGGATACTTATCGCCATGAGCTTTCTAACGGTATCCACCACACTAAACTCTGATCTTTGGTCTACAAGTTATTGCCTCTCGAAGTTATTTGGGTGTTATTAATTGGGGTCTTCGACATTTGGCGATAAAATCCCCTTTTCTTACTCCCCAAAGTCCCAAAATATTTCCATGTGGCCTTGGCCATTTGGCGATCGACGTTCGATGTTTTTCATTGAACACCCCTTTTTCGGTGTTCGACGTTTTATAATCGATGATCGATATCCTATGTTTTCGTCGTTTTGTCAGTCGATGATCATCGTTCAATGTTCGGTGTTTGATGATCGATGATTGACGTTGAACATACCTTTACCATACTATGCCAAAATATTTCGAACTCCCAAATTTATCTAGAATCTTGGAGTCCCAGACACATCACCAACCATGTTGGCCAAGAGGGCACAAACCATAAGCTGACGCGTGGTGAGGGCCAGGGGTGACACGTGTCCTCATTAGGGGGTGACACATGTCATTCTATAATAGGAATAAGGGGTTTGTCAATCAACCATATATTGGTGACACGTGGCACCTCTATCATGGGTCCACGTCACCCTAGTGATGTCGACTTGCCATGTCACACTAGATTGATAGCCTTATAACATCCTTCATATTTCACAATCAGAATATAGCCATGTATATCCGTAGATATACGTATCTTGTTACTTCGATACTTCGCCCTTTGGGATTTTTGCGGTGAAATCTCCTAATGACTCCCAAAGTTTTTCAACGTTGGCCTGACCATAGACTAGATCTTATGGTCAGAGTCGATCCATGTAGACCCACAGATCTATGACTCTTATCACTTCGCAAATTTGTCCTTTGTAGGTTCTAGCATTATGGATTCTCCACTCTCTAGAAGAAATACTTCATCAAAGTGCTGACTACAACCTAGATCCAATGGACAGGAGGGATCCTGATGCATTCTCAAATTAATGATTTGCATCACTTCGTAACTCCGACGTTCGTGGGATTTATAGTGTAACCTCCTCTTTTCTCCTGAAGTGGTTCAAAGTTGTATTAACCATAAATTAGATCCAATGGTCACAAGTGGTCCCAAATTCCATTCATATCAATGGCTCTCGCTACTTTGTGGGTTCAATGTTCAGATGTTTTGATGCTACAGCAGCTCAAATATCTCGGAGTAGGACTTTTTTGAAGTACATAGAACTACCCCTTCACTAGAATCGATATAACAGTTGAGAGGGATCCAAAGACCAGGGTCGACATCACTTTGTAAATTCATCCTTCGAGAGTTTTGGAGGTGCAACACCTTCATTCTCCCGATGTGGTCAGTGTCAGGATGACCTCGACATAGATATAACGATATGAGGGTGTCCCTTGGGTCCCATTGTTGGGCCACTCCCAAAGGGACACCTATCATCCAAAACATTCCGGTAAGAATACGTGGCACCTGGTTTAGGTTGTCGATGTCCCCTTACCATGCCACAAGATCGCCACACCTGGAAACATTGGCATTCAAAATGTGTGCCCCCATGTTCTCTCAACTTTTTACATGCGTCCCCATGATCGAAAGGTCGAGAAAAATCTTGAAGGATCCTTAGATCCATGGTCCACATTACTTCATGACTTCATCCTTCGGAATTTTTGGTGTTACCAAACCTCTTTTCTCCCAAAGCGGTAAACATCGGGCTGACTACATCGTATATCCGACAATTGGGAAATTTCCTAGACATCCACATATCTGTGGCCTAGATTAACTTCAGGCTTCGGGACTTTGTAGGGTCAGTCTCTTTTATGGAAGTCACCCAATATCGTTGAACTCATGAAGACTAAATGAGTCAAGGAGTTAACACCTGCGTTCCTTCTCCAAATCCAACGGTCGTGACAAACCTTGGCTCCTCACAAATGGATCTCGTCCATTCGTCTTTTGAACAAGAGAATCCTCTTGTTCGAGACTTAAATCTTGCTATCCTTCCCAAGCTTCATTAGCTCTGAAATACTCAGGTGTTGAAGCATGATTTGTGCTCTTTCTCTTGAGCTTGAGAGTTAGAAAAATATCTCTTTCACTCCTTGCGCTCATTCACCTTGAGAACCATTCAATGATTTGATAAGTGTTGTCCATGCATAGTGTACACGGGTATCTCCTTTGAGTTCTTATACTCAAGTGTGTATATGGGTATTTCTTGCACCCAAATTACAGAAAAGAAACAATTTGACACTTCTAGAATATCAAATATTCATGCCTTCAACTATACATGTATTCACATGCATATAACTTTGAAGGTAGATAACATGACATTTCCCAATTAACTCAGGGATAAGTAAACTCATAAATTCAAACATGCATTTCAATTTAAGTACACAGGGTTAAATGAAACACTTATCTATTATAGTCTATCTCCAACCAACTGACTATGGGTGTTCTCCTTTCCACCCATGCATAGACTCAGAGGCATTCATTCTTATCACTTTGGCCACCATCGTTCCAAGCCATGCTATGACTAGGGAACTCTTTTCAATTCCTCAAAGATCCTCTTTCTCTGTCATAGTCTCTATGAGGTTTATTAGATGCTCCCTCAGCATCAATCTCTCCATATTCATCTTGGGTCATGTCTTGTACATATCATCCCTCATTCTTTATTCCTTAGTGCATCTCTTTTGCTCTCTCTACAGAGCGTTACTCCCACACCACCTCCTAAAAAATTGTCACCTTCTTGTCTGTCTTCATCGGTATATCTCCTCATGCCTTTATCCTCCTTGGGAAGGTTATCAACTTGTCTTGTTCCTTCTGTTTGAAGGAAACTCAAGTCAGACTGGTCTTCCAGACCCTATTGTACTTCAGGTTAAAATTCTTCAGTCAGAACATGCTTTGGACTCGTTAGTAAAAATCATCTGAGTAGATTGGAGGAGTTAACAACAACTACTTTGAGCATATCGGAGGAATTAGTAACACCTCCTTCGAGGATATTGGAGGAGTTAGTAACAAATCCTCCAAGAACATCGAAGAATTTGTTAGTAACTTCTCTGATATGTATTTGGAAGGGTTATTCAAATCGTGTCGAGGTGTTTAGAGCACTGACCATGAAATCCTCTAATCGTATTGGAGGATTTAAAGGTAACTCCTCAGATATGATTAGAGGATTTGTTTCCAATTATTCTGAAAGTGTGTGGAAGGGTTCATGTCAAATCATCTAAGCATATTAGAGAAGTTAGTAATAAGCTCTCTGATATGCTCAGAGAGTTACTAAAACTTTTCTAGATCAATATTTTCCACAAACACAGAGAATGACAAGGAACACTATGTCCAGCCTAGAGGAGCAAGAGGGAACATTTAGGGCTCACTTAGGTCAAGAATTCATTCCTTATATGAGTTTGGGGTTTGCAATTGCTAATCACAAGGATAGGGAGAAGTCTATCATTGAATAGGGAGGGATAAAACCGACTATTTGTGTACTCAGTAGCCAAGAGTAGATTGAAATCCAGTCTAAGGATGTCAAAAAATAGGAAATGCCTCATGAGGGTGAAGCAATGAATGGTTGGAAAGGAAGATTTATGGTCTGGGAAAAAGGGGCAAGAAAAATTAGAACAAATACCTAACCCTATCTTTAAATAAAATGGAGAGAGGGAGGTAACCTTACCTGGTCTATGTTGTCATGTGTTGGATATGGATAGGATGGTTTCTAATAGACTTCAACTCGATGATTGTATCCTTGTATTTTCCTCGTTTGATTGCAAAAAATACTAAACCCAAACCTAGTTCCATTTTATATAGCCTCATGGTTAATTAATGGAATTTAATGCGATAGTTGGGTAGGTTAGGTTAGAAGAGTGAAGAACAAGTTTTGTCGATCAGTTCAGAAGAGTTAAATGTAACTCTTCTGAACATATTGGAGGTTTTTTCCTCAACCCTCGCAATAACATTGTGCATTAGAACGAATGAAAGGAACTCCTCTGAACATATTGGAGGATTTTTCCTCAACCCTCACAATAACATTGTGCATCAAAACGAATGAAAGGAACTCCTCTGAGAATATTGTAGGAATTTGAAGTAACTCCTTTGAACTGTTCAGAGGAGTATGAAGTACCTCTTTCAATTAAAATTTAAATTACAACATTAAGTTATTGTTCATTTTCCAATTGAAACATGAATTAACAAAAGAATATTTTAAATGAAGAAGGGGATTATGACGCTTTCTATTGGGCTCAAAAATAAGGAGGCTCCATTTTTAGTGAAGTAACAAAATAAAAATTAAAAAATGGAGAGTTGCAGTTCTTGTCACAACACTACCACTTTTATTACTAGAATGTTTCTCACTTTTGATGCATCCTCCAAGGAAATTTATTTAACATTGTTTTTTAGCATTCTATATTTAGCTTGTCTATGGAAAAAACAAGTATTCCTATCGACATATTTTATCCTTAGACTAAGTAATTTGGGCCACCACATTTCCTCCTCATATCTAAGAAGTTTATGAAGATTTCAGAAAATAATGTTTTCTAGTTTTTTATGCTCACTTTTATGTCTTCCTCCTCCATTATTTCTTATAGGTTTTCCAACTAAGATCTAAGATGAGATTTTTCTATCTCTGAGGGAGTATACATGTGCCTCACCCACTCTTTATAGGATAATTTATATCTTTCAATTTTTCTCTCAAATGTATATTAGGGATCCTATGACCCATTTGTGCGATTCAAATGTGATTATCTCCATAATGTTAAKATAATATTAGAGACAAGGATGGTTGAACCTAAATGGGAGAGGCCAAAAATACAGAGATTCCAAAATCTACAAAGTGATTAGTCTATGATTATTTATAACCAAGAGACTGATTTTGGAGGAAATAATATTGTCATGCAGAAGAAAATTAATCAGCATAAGGAATCTATYAGGTCTTCCTACGATGTGTCTAGGATTGAGTCTCTTATTGGACTAGGTAAATTTTCATTTGATTGATTTTATGTACACCATGTTCCATTATACTATGAGATTTTCTAGTGTTTCATAGAATGGATCTACAACTATACTCCATCCTATTTTTGTTTTTTCTACTTAGAGTCACATTGAAGTCCCCAACAATAATGTTTTTTTGAGAATATTTAGAGACTTTGGGGTAAAAGAGAGGATCAATAGTCTTATTTTTATCTATAGGTTTCCAACATATAAGCATTGGATAAATCAAATCCATTATTGATTGTTTGTGAGTGAAGCTTGACAATATCCAGTGCCAAGTTTGATATGAGAATTCTAGGAGGCAAAGAGGGTTATTCCATATAGTGAAAGTCCCCTAGAGGCACCTCTTGAATTGGCAGGTGTACCTTCATGTATTTTCTATGTATATTACTTGTTTTTAGGGATTCTAAAGCCTATAACTTGGTTTCCTAGAGGAGGAGTATAACAGAAATTTTATATTTAATTAAATATCTCAATTATTTTACTTTTAACCAACTACCTAGTCTTCTACAATACCAAAATACTATATTCATTATTTCATTGAGGGTTTATGGATCTCACATTGTGGTGGAGAACAAATCTATTATTTTTAGCATATCTAGACCCAACTCCTAAAGACTTTCTTATAGCTTATTGAATTCCTAGGAGATTTTCCTTGTTGGTTTTCTCTTCTATTTTTTATTTTTTTATCTTCATACCATATTTCTTTGGTAACTTCTCCTCCAATCCATCCTCCTCTTTGTCTTCTTCTTCTATCTATTGATCATTTTTTTTCTAGGTTAAAATACTTGAAGGATACTACTTATCTTATGGGATATTTTATATTTCTTCCCATCAATATAATATATTATCCTCATTTTTTATAGGATATTATGCTTCTTATATTTCAAAAAAGGTATACATGCTAGGTGGAAATGATGAAGAGTTTGTGGAAATTGAAGGAGACATTATTTTAGAGAAATGGATTGGATCTTCTTGGGATAAAATTTCATATATATTGTCTTGATAGTTCATGCTTCCTCCCCTAAGGAAGCTTGGGGACTATTGGGCCTAAAAAAGGATACCATAGGAACATATAGATAGTCTAAATATAAAACTCAAATCTATAGATAGAAATATGATATGAAGTAAAAAATTTGAAGAAATATCTATGAGAATGTTGCACATAATAATTTAAATAAAATTTTATAAGGAACCAAATATTTCAATATTTAATAAATACAAACTCTTAAAGTTATACAATATAATTTTATTTCCTTATTTTTTCTTCCCATTAGGGCTTCTAAGGGAAGATTGATTTCTTGTTTTTGTTTCTGAATAGGATTAGTATTAGAAAAATTATAGTCCACTAACAAATTATCTTTGATGTAACACCCTTATTTTAATCCTAGAAAATTGTAATGAAACTATACACATATGTTATATAGGATGGTGAGATAAATAATATGGCCAAGGGATGATCAATGTATATTGTATATGAAATTTATTAAGAAAAAAAAAACATATTGATGGTTGTGATATGAGAGGGATGATAAAATTGGAGGGTTATGATTACACAAGTGAGAATCAAATTATTCCATTGGTGAACTCAACTGGATGATTGACTGGATTGATTTTCTAGTTGATTGGCTCAGTTGTCCAATCGACTTGTCTTGCAACCAACTAAAATATTTCCTTGGTAGACCAAATATTAAAGTTATATTATTTTATTAATATTTAAATGTGATGGGGTGGGGGGGGTGTAAAGGGGCCAAAGTATGGAATATATTATTTTATTGAAAACCAAATTCCAGTCACCTAAAAATATGCTAAAGGAAAAATCATTATGGAAATTCATGTAAAGGAGCCAAGTGCAGTTCCTTGGGTGTGAAGTGGAAATTTCAGAACAAGCATACTAATTCCCTGGGTTTGGGGAATCTAACCATTATTCTTCCTGCTCATTGTTTTAATTTTTTTAATCTCTTGGAATGCATGAGTTTACCATTATTAGGTTGATGGACAATTGGTATGGATTGTTGGTTGTCATTGATGTCAACCATTGGGAGACTGATATTGTATATTGATGTCAACCCTTAGTGATTGATTTCAACCCTTGGAGAAGTTTGGTAACGAATTTCGGTAGCACAAAGACATGGGAAAGAGACCCGAGTCTCTTTAAGGTATAAAGGCATTAAGATCAATGAATTTATAGGTAAGACTATTCTCGATGGATAGTACATGTCATGCTATTTCTGGTGATATGTGGAACGTCACATAACTCCTCACGGTTAGAGAGTTATGTCATTATGAAGTTGGAGAACTGTCATGAGTTATCTAGAAGCCCCTAGAAGGTCAAATAAGTCAAATTAATCTAGAAAATCATAGAAGAATTTGACTAGTCAAAGTGGGTGAAAATAGGATTTAATGATGGGTATAGTTGTTACATTAAGAAAATAATTAAAAATAAATTAGTTGCAACAAGAATTTGTGAGTTTGGTAATTATGGTAAATAGTTGTGATGAGAATATTAAATAGTCAAAGTGGTTGACCAAGAAATAAATTAAATAATAAAGTGGTTGCAACAAGAAGTTAGTTAAGGGAAAATAAGCTATGAATTGAATAATTATATATAAGTTAGTTGCAACAAGAATTTTTGAGTAAAGAGAAATTATTTAAATAATAAAGTAGTCAAAGTGGTTAAGTGGACAAAGTGGCTAAGTGGACAAAGTTGGTTAAGTGGACAAAGTGGCTAAGTGGAAAAAATGGTTAAGTGGACAAAGTGGCTAAGTGGACAAAGTTGGTTAAGTGGAAAAAGTGGCTAAGTGGACAAAATGGTTAAGTGGACAAAGTGGCTAAGTGGACAAAATTGGTTAAGTGGACAAAGTGGCTAAGTGGACAAAGTGGTTAAGTGGATACTTCTAGAGGAAGCTACTTGGAGAGTATAAATAAGAGAGAAAGGGTCTCCCATTTGTATCCATTGAGCATATTGAATATATAAAAGTGAATGAGGTAACCAAAGGATAACTAAGGTGAATTTCAAAGGGAAGGTGAAGTAAACAAGGCCGAAATTCAAGGGAGGATAAAGTATTTTGATGATGCTTTCTAAGGTATGTTATTTACAAGTCATCTCACCATTTTCGCAATAAAATTTTTTCTACAATGATTCAGAAAGATAAATATGGAGTTCGTTTATAAAACATATCCAATTAATTGTGATAAAAATTTCAACTTGCGGGTCATTGTATTTTGGGAGTTACACTCCATGGAAAATAGGGTTTGTGGCTAGTCCAGAAACTAGTCTAAAATAGGTGTTTCGGGTAAAAATGTCATAACTTCTTCATAGGAGATCCAAATTTAGTAAGACAAAATGCATTGGTTAGAGTACAATATTTAGTATTCTTTGTACCATTTTCATATCCATACAACAAACATTCTGTGTGGGGGACTCTCTACATGTTCGCTCTCTAGAATAATCCATAATTCAACAATATATGTCATTTTTTCTATAGCTCATTTTCTAAGGAGTTCCAAGTAGTGAAACCTGGAGGAATTGCACAAAAGACATTGAAGAACATTGTGTACTATTTTCAGATCTTTATTCATTACAGATACATAGTTATGATTATTGCAAGTTAGGGTTGTTGACTAATCCAAAATTAGTCATGTGACACTAAAGTAAAGTTTGATGAAAATGCTC
>JASDQU010736889.1:262554-278027 GCA_032191745.1 Picea mariana
AGTTGGTGTTTGTAACCACCTTGGTTGTGTTCCTTTGCCCAATGCTGGAGATTATGGAGGTTGGTTATGTCCTTGTTATGGATTCTTGACCAGTTTCCTAAATGGATGCCCATTAACCAAGAAACCTATCTTGACAGGCTTGCTTTGAGTTTTGACAGAAAAGGAGAGCCATTTCAGTTGGCTGGTGTTGATATTTTTGTCAGTACAGTGGACCCTCTGAAGGAGCCTCCTCTTGTCACAGCAAATATTGTCCTGTATATCCTTGTTGTGGATTATCCTATTGATAAAGTTTCATACTATATTTCTGATGATGGAACAGCAATGAAGAGAGAACATGAAGCTATACAGGCAGCTTACACTTCTGAGGCTAAAGATAAAAGAATCCCGACCTCCAACTTAGGATCATTCAAGGTTAGAAACCCTAGCAGAATTGGCTACTTCAATAGAAAAGGAAACAGAGCCTCCTACACAGCTTATTGAGGTTTCCAACCCTGTAAAAGGAGGAGGAACATCACCAAAGGCACTCTAAAACCTTCAGCAAACTAGCAAGGTAATACATTTTTGCAAATTTTGAAGTTTTGACAAAGCCAAGTTTTCGGTGGTTTAGGCGAACAGGATGACTGTTCATTAACCATTGAAAGTAGAGATTTCAGTAGTTAAATCACCCAGAAATCTTCTATGTTAACCACTAAAAGCCTGTCACTGCCAGAACGATTGAATTTTTGCACAGATCGAGGTTTTTCTAATCCAAAACATTTGAAAACACTCATGATGGATGGATGATGAATTATATATTCAGTTTCAAGATCCATTTTTGGTACATAAGGATTAGAAAGGGTAGCCAAGTTGATTTTGGCACCTATTTTGATGGAAACAGATTGGATTTTTTGCGCATCTCAACAAATTCGAATTGTATCTCTTTTGGAGAGTCAGCCTTCAGCTTTGGGAGGCTATCCTGCACTACACCAACACTCAACAAGAGAGGAGGACCAGGAAATCTGGGATTGACCTCATTTTTAGGGATCATCCCACATCTTTTGCAACTAGATTTTGATTTACTATCTTTAGTTTATTTGATCCATGTTTTCAAGATCTCAAAACTGTTTTGTAAAGCTATAAAGCTAAGGGTAGAAGATAAACCAAAGGGGTTCAACTTTGGAGACTTTTTTCACATTGTGTAACTCAAAACTTCTCATTTTCATATGAAGTAATACAAGCTTATTATGCCATAACTTGTTCAGATTTCATCTTCTTGCCTTTTCTGTACTTGCACCTAGATATTATATTCATGTTGTTATGCTTGTCTATGCCAGATAACTGTCATCTTATCACTGCATTCATAAGTTAAACTTTGCAAGTATTCTTGTGATTATTGTAATTGGCCATTCATATATGCTTTATATGTGATTCTGCTGATATAATAGTTATTTCTTCATTCATCCCCTTATTTGTAAACTCTTTGAACATTTGTGGTTGAAAGCCTTGTCCATCTTGATGTGTTTATGCATGATTTGAGTGAAGAAGTGATTCAATCCTCCGATTTGATCCAAACCCACACTTTTTATTGAGAAAATAGTTACCAAAAGATTAAGTTACCAGGCATCTCTGACTTACAGCCTAGAAGAGTTTCCTGGACTGATAACACATTTCTCTAGTGAATATGATCTTTTCTTTTACGAGTGGATCCCTCGAGTCTTTCGATCCTTGGGTGGTTCGTCATCCCAAGGAAGTTAATTCTTATGGAGCCTCTATGCCACTCACAACGGTTAGTATTTCCCCTCCGACAATCCCATCAGCATCCATCGATACAAAACAACGTGGTGCAGGCAGTTAGGAAAAAAAATACTCTTCTGTTATATGTAACAGTTTCTCAAAATTTATCTAACCATTAGTGTGTTTTCAAATTGGTGGAAAATCCAAACAATCGCTTGATTCTGACACTTAAATGTTTTTCCTTTTCAAACTAATATTAATCATTCATTATCTTGATCCAACGGATCTCATTCGATATGGAAACAATGGGTTTCACTCTGGCTCGATTTAGTTATTGAATTCGACTTGTTGTCACAGGGTGGACAACTAGGGTTTCATTGATTGAAATAAAATATGGTTGCCATTAACTACCTTCGCCAATGCGGTGATGATCACTATTGTTTCATCAAAGAAAAATAAATTATTTCCTTCAAACCATGATTCTCTAAGTTACTACGATTTCTTCTACAAGTAGAGAATCCTTTTCCAAGCATCTATTTACAAGCAGTTTACAAGGTATTGGCTTCTACTTCAAGACATTCAATAGAAATCAAATTAGAAAAGAAGATTGCAGAACTAGAAAGAGAGACTATCGATTTACCCTTCAACAACGACTTACGATTTGGAAACAGCTGGATCCTCTTCTCATCGTCTTATCATGCACATATAGAGATTAAATTGCAACTAATCGATTCATAGTTGTTGAACCAGGACATACGCATTCCATAGGTAATACAAAGAGCCTCTTGCACCTTTCAAATGTTAAGCATCATGTATATTCCATTCAGCAAGTCCCCATTCATAAATTTGAACATCCATGTGTATACACTTGCATTACAACAAAATACAATTAGTTTATGGCTATCTGGAATAGAGGATCATATCATAATTTCTGAGAACACACACGCAAAGAGTAATTCTCAGTTTTTCTTTATTCCTACAACTCTATGAGCCATGACTAAAAATTCACTCTTGTTCCTAGAAGTTTGATGTAGGATCTAATTTGATATCACAAATGGTGCAGGTGCCATATAGATAGTACCCTTTGGCATGTAATAATTTGGTTTTTTGAATCTGTTCTTTTCTGGAAAGGATGTGAAAAATTGGATCTGATACCAAAATGATGGCCCTGTATGGACCATTTTTTCACTCTTTCCTCAAGGATAGCTAGTTTTCTTTCTGCAAAGAATTCCCAATTTTTAGTAGTAGTATTAATCCCCCGGCTTAATTCCTTTTTCTTGTGACCAGGCTTATAACCAAAGGCTTATCCAAAAGGCCTTTCGCAAATATTAAAGTGGGTTTTAATACGTCCCTTCCAAAATGCGTTGAAACTCCAGGCCGACACGTGGAAAGTTAAATCCAGGAGGTTTTTGAATTCGCATATATATCTCCACCATTCTGATATACACGATACATATCTGACAATCGACACGATCCAACAATTAACCATCTTTGACCGTTTCATTTGATCAATCATTATCAAAGCCACATACATAATTGTGGCTGATCAACGTGAAAGGTTGATAAGATGAAAAGAATTTTTAAAAGAATATATTAAATTTTATTATTGATTAACAAATAAACGGTTGAGCTTTATTTATCTGGTGTTAATATTTTAATTTCTATTAATCACTTAGGTGGCAATCAGTTAGCTATGAAAGTAATTTTTAAATATGATTAGGTAAATGTAAAAAAGTAAACACATAAACGGATGTCTTTATAATAGCTAGGAAGTTAATGATTGAAATCACAGCCATTTATTTTGTGTGACTACTAAGAATATTCCAGCCATATTTAATCATGTCCATAGAAAACTTATTAAACACTAAACCCCTATTAAATCTGCCCATTGTCAATAGGTATACGCCTTAAGTTCTTGGACTCGACCCTGCAATTAAAAACTACAACAAAATCAAGGGTTCTCTTTGATCTTGGAATCCTTATATATAAAATTTAAAGAGTATGCTACATAGGGGAATAAACACACAATTACAACGAAATTCTATTCAATCCACACACAAAAATATTTTCTTCATTAACCTCAAATCTCTCTTCCACACAAATTCACTCCTCCGCTCAACACAACACTCACCTTCATAGTCACACTTTCACTCACCCTATCATACAACACAATCAATCCATATAACCCTAATTCATAAAAGTTCCACAATAAAATAGTTCAACAAACCCTAGAATGGATCTAACGACCAGATCCCAATCAGATCTCAATAAATCCTCAATTTCCTAAATTAATGAAACAAACTAACACCTATTATAATTGAAAAAATCCTCTTGATGCCTTCTAGAGGCATTCTTAACAAATTATTACAATTCAAGTAAAATTAAGAGGACCAACCCTCTTTAGTAAATGAAATTGACCCTTACAGTCAATTGGATGAATTTTTCTCAGATGCTCCTGCATCAAAACACTTTCAACATCACATGGAGTGTGCTCTTCCTACTCCACCTACATTGGTTATTGACTCTCTGCATTCACATGATTTCCTAGATATTGATTTTACTTCAGATGAGGCCATCTTGGATGTCATGGCTTCCATAGATAAGCCAAAGGCTGAGGTGATTCATCGATTATCTTGTCTCGATTCAGAACCGATGAGAGTTATCATGATGAGTTTTGATACGGGACTAGGGGAATTTGTTGGGGAATCTAGTGAAATTCCCAGTATTCACTCTTTTCTGCCTCGGTTATCTTTTTTCGAACTTTCCACCAAGTTCTATGTTCTCCCTTCCATCAAATATTTTCATTTTGTACCTCCTTCACGTCTTGATGGGAATCATCAAGGATCCTTCCTATCTCATGAAACCACTCAATATGTGTATCTTCGGTCATCGAAATTTGTTTCTATGTGATATGGCCCCAACATGGTGAGCCATATGATGCTGACATTGGCTCATGATTTCATTGGTGACGATCAAGATCCTTGGCTTGAGCCTAGCAATGGGCTCTAATTTTCATGAACCTTTAGGATGCATAGTGACTTGTAAATAGGTGTTTGGTGTGAATTCATTTTATTTTGTATATATCATATCCAAAAATTCCAAAAAAAAAACTTTTTTTCTAAGATTTCACTACACGTTTTGACCCTGTAATCTATTTTACATGTGTTAGGATTATGGGGACCTTTTTACAAAGTTGGAAACTTATACTAAACTTGAGGTACATGTTATTGAACTGGCATATAGCAACTAGTTTTTCCCTATGACACCATTTTGCATTTTTAACCATGCATTATGTTGTTACCATTCCTTAGGTTTGATCTTGTCAGGTTGCGACATTATCCATTCCTTCTTACACATTGTAGCTTTCACAATAATGCCTACCCTTTATGGGCACCTTGTTTAACACCACAAATTCCATTTGGCACCCATTTTGTGATTTCCTATAGGCCCAGGAACCTTCCATGACTTTGTGTTGAGATTTGTTCCCCTCCCTTCATCTATATTTTGGTCATATCCTAAGGGGGTTCCCCACTTTTTCATGTTGATTTACGATCACTTATGCATTTAATGCTCAATTCATACACCCCCTATGTTGCATTGTTGTTTGCCCATATTTCTCTTACTGCTATTGAAGTAGCCCATGGCCATTTTCCTCATTCATTATTTGGCCTCCATTTTACACACACTTACCCATGGAGAGAATCGTTGCTAAGAGTGGACCTAGCTTTTTAATACCCATTTGCATTCATGTGGATTAGGTTGATCCCATGCCCTTGGAATGTAGAAGCATGTTGTTAAGCTACTCATTCTCTCTAGACGAACTAACTTTTAACCATTTTCATGCTTGTTAAACCATGAAAAAGGCACCAGATGAGCTTACTTTTAACTCTTTTTTGTTCTCCCTAAACCATGAAAAAGACACCATTTCAAGTATCATTTTAACTCTTTTTCAAAATCATAAAAAGACATGAAATAGACACTTTTGAGTATCATTTTAAATCTTTTTCAAACTCGTAAAAGGACACGAAAAAGACACTTTAGAGAAAACTTTTACCTCATTTTTGAACTCCTAAAAAGAAAAAGAAAAAGACACCTCATGAATATACTTTTAACTCTTTTTCAGGATCGTTAAAAATGAATGAAAAATACACTATCGAGCACACTTCTATCTCTCTTTCGCATTCGTTAAACCATGAAGGAGACACTAAAAAACAAAAAGAGTAAAAAAAAGAGTGGGTTTTTCTCACCATTGGTCTATTCACTAAATTGAAACATCAATCAAGTCACCCTTAAACATGGAACCTATTTGATTCACCATCTTACAGTTGGGTTATAGCTTTCCTTGGAGTTGTACCAATAGTATGAGTCACATATACTCTTTTATGTTGTTACTCTTCTAGTCATCATGGACAATACTTCAATTGCCTCCTGCGTTGTTGGACTATATTAGTCCAACTCTTATGTCTTCTTTTATAGCCTTAATTTCTACCCTATAGTTTCAGGAGGAACTTAGCAAAAGACGATAGCTTAAATGAACTCCTCAACTCATGATTTAGTCAGATTTTGAAGGGTGTAGCTACTCATCTATATGACAAGCAATGACATGTCGCTTTTCAATAGTGTGCAACTTGTGACAACCCCCATAACCTTTTATATTTGTGGAGTTTTAAAGCATTAAGAAATAAATCAGTTGGTTCCTTGCGGCATGAGCCTTGAAAATCACAACATTCGAGTCTCCATTGGTCTCTAGAAGATATAGAATCTATCCCAATCCTCTTACATGAATCCATATAAATAAGGTCAATCTTGAGCATGAGGAGGAAGATTCATCCACAAAATTATGTTGCAAAAATACGGAGGTGCTTCTCCATTTTACATCAATTTCAGTCAGGTTTTCTAGCTTGGTTGAAAATATGAGGAGCAAGGGGCAAGGAGGAGTGCATCTACACCTAGAGGTGAAGTGATTAGATGTATTTCTCTATTTTTCATTTGTCATATAGATCATTGGTTTTCCCCTTTCATATTGTTCATGTCAAAAGATATATGTTAAATATAATATCACCTTGAATAGATCAGGATTTATCAAGATGAATTTATGATTTCGTAATGCTAGAGAGAATTTGTAGATTGGTATTATTTCTCTCTTGTGTGTAGGTAGAAAGTTGAAGCTTGGATCTAGATATTTGGGACTACGATAGTCGAGGACACATGAGGATGAACTTCAAAGGAAAAGGATTCCTTTTTATTGTCTCCTAGCATAAAATAAGAAAAACTTTTTTGGATCTATGAAAACAAATAAAATTCTAGCTCACTATCTATCTAAGATCAATAGGCAGATCCTAGGGAGATATTACTATCCATATTGGTGAGATTTTCTCTGTAACATTATGACATGCACAATAAAATTCAAATTGCTTGAGTCCAAAAGGGTTGGATCCAATGATGAAAAGTGAGGATTTTTTCACCACTGGGCCCAGTTCAATTCTCACGAGGGTTTAACTAGGACCCAAGGAGTTACCTTGAGGTAGTGGTAGAATGTGTAGTTGCATCCAAAGATATCATATTAAATGGTCTTGTTACCTATGCACACATAAGTGGATCAAATCACACTCCCATGTCCTTCAAATTTTTAATCCCTCAGATCAGGTGATTGATTGAGGCACTACTGCCAATGTCAGATGAAGGGAGGAGGCATGGCATCTTCTCCTCCAATCATTACTCTATATTTAGGTTTGTATAGTTCAATACATTCAACAACAAGGAAATGTGTGGGATATCTACTCGAGGTTCGAATGTATTTGATGGAGGAGGTTGTTAAAAATAGGATCATAGAGAAATAAATTAAAACAAATGCAAAAATAAAACACAGAAGATACACAATACAATAGAGAAACAAATATACATGGTTCACCCAGTGTGAGCTACGTCCACCAGAGAAATTTCTAGTTCATTCATTTATTATTATCCAACAAATTAAGGGATACAATCTACAACATTCCCGTTGTAAAATCTTCTTCTTTATCTCAAAATGGCCTCTCTAAAAATACAATATTCACTCTCTCACCCAGACTTAATACAATTCCCTCATACATAAAAGAGGGTTTCCTTCTAGGGAAAAAATCCATAACAAAGCTTCTACTGTCATCTCTATGACCTTATAATGAATGGTCCAGATTAACTACAAAATTACAATATTTTACAAGGGAATTTGTAACATACCCCATGTACCACTTTTTTTTTTCAAGATATTAAAACCTTAGTATCATCATAACTTGACAACATGAATCCGACTCATTTTTCATTTTGTCATTGAGGAATATTGACTCAKTTTTCCCCGGCAACGACACCAAAAATGTTATCACGCAATCTGTACTTACCCAAAGCCCAAGGCAAGTAATGGATATTGGYGTAACAAAMAAGATATCCTATCACTRTCACCTTAATAGGAAATCCCCACTTTTTAGGGATAGGTAAGGTCTACCCCAAGGGAGGTGTCCCTGATAACCTAAAGGGATGGAAAATTAGGGTAATGGTCAAGATATATTCCCCGCTCTCAYTGGTTAACAAAGTCACTAAGTCCATGTCTAAAAGATGAGGTTAATGAAGTGCTTGATGTACCTTCCCGGAAAAAGACAAGATAGCCTGCATATACAATAATTMCAAGTAAATATATGATAATAACACCTCAATAGACAATGGATAGTGAAAATAAGTGCTAGCTGATATAAAATTGCTGCAGTTAATAAGTTTACAAAAACAATTAATAAATTATAACAGCGGCAATAAAATCTCGTCATAATTGCTTGAAAAGACATTGAAAATATAGCATTTACTAATCAGAATGATAATCAAATGTCATAAGAAACTTCTGAAGTGTTTAGCTAGCATTCAAAGTCAATTATGTAGAAACTTTGTTGTAGCTAGATGGTTGTAGAAAACATTTATAATAACAACAAGAGAGTTAGTGATTTATCCTAAATTAGTGTTAGATTTAATTAGTAATAACTTAAGAGAATAGTGTTTGAATGTTTTATCAACCTTCCAGAAAAAGAGAGAAAAGTGACTAGTGCCTTTAGGTTTTATGGAGTCAATTATATCAACACGTTAACTTGGAGAGACAACAACGATTATACTTGTCTAAAAGATACCGAGGTGGAAGCCTGAGAAGTAGTACCTTAAGTTCTCAAGCACCAAGCCTCAAAGAGAAGGTTCAACTAGGGTGTAGGAACTTCTAGGACCTAGTAATTTCTCCTATCCTTAGACTCTTGAAAAATATTTAATGCAATAAGAACTAGACAGAGATTCTAAAGTGCTATCATTTTAGGGCTCTAGAACTTTGTTTAGAGAAGATCTTCTTAAGCAAAACTAGCAAAATAAAGAGCAAGAAAGAAGCACCTTATGTTTCTTACTCCTAACATTTCAAGCAAGCAATTCCATAATCTTACATATGAACAAGTAAACATACCATAGAAATTTATCATGAAATGAAAATTTCATATTTACTTACTTCACCAAGAATAATCAAGCACAAAAACCCTAGATTTGCCAAAATTTCACCATGAAATGATCCAAAATAGCATCCAAGCAAGTGTGTCCTGGTAATTTAAGCCAATAACCCCTTAAGGGAAAAAATTCCAGTCCTCCCTCTTGTGAGAGGTGAGTTGTGATGTAAAAATGAGAGCACTTTATGTTTATTTATATAAAATTTTGACCTTTAATTAATTTTCAGGTCAAAATAAGGCCGACCAGGCCAATTTACAATAAAATTCAATTTTGACATAATAAAAATTAATTAGCATCTAAATACACCTCCAAGGTTGACATCATTCCCATCTAGGGCAATGTTGAGGCCTAAAGGTGGAACGTTGAGCCTAAAATGTAGGGCATTTGGCCTCGAGAGGCCCTAGATGATGCTCACATGTGCCACCAGGCTCATAAATTCCTCCAAAATGAAAACCCTAGATCTAGATTACATCTAGGGTCATGATGGTGACGTTCAGGGCCCTCAAGGACCAACGTCCATGTGGAAGAGAAAGGTCCCCCTGGGTCTAGATCTGCCAGGGTGCCTCCAAAGGAAACATCCTTATTTTTCCTAGTGGAAATCTTAAGTTTCTTCTTACCCCTAGCTGGGGTTGCAACATCCATCTCTGGGATTTAATCCCGCATGAAGTTCTGAGTTAATCATTTCCTCATGTGTACCTGTCCACTGTGAAAGGTCCTATAGCAACAACAAGTACGCCCTCCAGGGTTTCATAAGTCACATGGATCATGGCAAGTAAATCACATCCAATAATTAAATTACCCAAACATGTGCATCAAACCCCCCTTAACCCACACAAATGCTCAAAGATGTTATGCAAATTGACAAGTTAGGTTTGGAGAAGGTCTCAAGGTGTCCTATTGGGCTAACCTCTCTTAAGTTTGGGGTGTTTCCTAGGTTAGATCTAATCCAAGTCATGTAAGTGTATGAGTTGGCATAGGGAAAGTATTTGGGCATGGGGTGCATGTAATAATAGGGAAATGTAAAGTCTTACCTATGGGTGCCTTTGTATAGGGAAAGCTACACCTTGTCATAAATGCAATTGTTTCCTAGCCCATTCATTTCCTTTTAGTCTTAGCTTTATTTCTTTTGATCTTTTTCTTTTTTTCTTCAAGGGAATAGTTGAGGGCCACTGTCCTAGATTGATGACCAGAGGTGACAACGTTATCCACAAAAATTTCATGGAAATGACAAGGTTGGCTCATGATGAGACCCCCCTTTCTCTTGGTTATGCCACCAAGAGACACTATCCTAGTTTGGTGACCAGATAAGTGGTAGTTTCATATCGCTACATGCCCATGGTCATAATAGGTAGACTCATGATGATACCTCCTATCCATCAACTAGTACCTTGAGTGTTTATGTATCTTATGGGTCCCGTTTTCTTAGTGAGAGGATTTTCACATCTTTCTCAGGGATCCATGGGCGAAGCATCTCAAAGGTTTCAACATTGGATTTTAACTCTTGCCAGCTACTTTTACCCTTTGGGCCTTTAGCCCCTTCTTCCCATAAGGTAGGGTACAACCTTTCCTAGCATAGCCAATCCCATTACCCAGAAAAGGATAGGGGGGATGGAAGGAATAAGGATGGAAAGTGGTAAGTAAGGAGGGAACAGACGATGACTTTTCAAAGACCCACCCAGTAGAAACCCATCCTAAAGGGAAACCAACTTACTAGGGCACCGTGTTACCCTTCTAGGTATAAATGGGGCAAAGAGAATAATTTCCAAGAAAATGTCATGAAATGAAGAAGGATTCAATAAAACATATTCAAGTATTCAAAAAATTAGAGTGATACAAAACATGATACTCGGACTCATTACCTCATGGAGAAATACCTACCACTACTTCAGGACAAGGATGGTGGGATGGATACTGATGTTGGTGATGAATGGACTGCACTGAAGAAAAGAGGGGCCCTACGAGGCCATGCTCAAGTCATCTGGCTCTCAGTACTCCATGTATAGAACATGTGGGGCTCAAGACATGATCTCCTTAGTTATCCCTAGGCTAGGGGATAACACAACCTACTGCATTGAACCACAACTCACTTGTTTTTTATTTACCCAGATGGGCTTCCACGACAATTAAAGCTATTGGAATTGATGTCGGGGATGTTTCCTCCAGATGACAAACTCAAAGTCAAAAGAAACACGATAGTGTTTCCTTAATGACTCGTGTACTTGAAACTTCTAATCCTTTAGCCTTAGATGTTGAAGGATGACCTAAATGGGAACATTCCATGCAGATAAAAATTGATTCTTTGTTGAAGAATCACACTTGGGACTTAGTTCCCTGACTGCAAGGAAAGAACATTGTGAAGTGTCGATGGGTCTATAAGACCAAATTTATCTCTGAAGGTGTCGTTGAGCGACATAAATCACACCTTCTTGTGAAGGGGTTTCCTCAACAAGATGGTATCAACTATACTGAGACATTTTCCCCTGTCACAAAGATAATCTTTGTTCGACTGATTCTTTCCCTTGCTGCTTGTTTTTAATGGAAAATCCATCATATGGATGTGAAGATTAATTTTCTTCATGGAGAAATATCTGAATAAATTTCATGGAATAACCACCTAGTTTTGTGACAAATTCTAAATTGGTTTGTCGACTCAAGAATTCGCTTTATGGTTTGAAGCAAGATTCCTGAGCTTGGTATGCTAAGATTAACAGTTTCTTTCTTCGACTTGGTTTCAAATGTTTTGAATCTGATCACAGCTTGTATATACTCCATACCAATGGAGACACTTTAATTTTTTTTTGTATATGTAGATGACCTACTCATCACTAGCAATAATAATGATCTCATCCTTAGATTGAAGAACCAACTTGCTAACTCCTTTGACATGACAAATCTTAGTACTCTGCATTCTTTTTTGGGTCTTCAAGTATTACCACTATGTGATGTATTTTTAATTTCTTAGTCTAAATATGTGATGGATTTGTTGACTCTTTTTAAAATGGTTGATTACAAGCCTTGTACTACTCCTTTTCAATCTAGAGTGAAGCTCACCAGAACTTGTCAAGAACACTCAGTCGATGATACACTTTATTTACAACTCATTAGCATTCTTATTTATCTTACTCATAGTCAACCTGGCGTTTCCTTTATTGTTAGTGTGGTTTCTCGGTTTATGCATGACCCTAAAGAAATCCTTTGGAAATAAGTAAATCAAATTGTCCGCTATCTCAAGGGTACCACTCACTTTGGTATCAAGTATTGTCAAAGTTCATATTCGTTGGTCGACTTCACCGACTCTGACTGGGCTAGCAACAGTGATGATCGGAAGTCCACTTATGGATGTGTGTTTCTCTTTAGTACTGAATTGTTGGTATGGTCGGAAAAGAAATATAATGTAGTCTCCTTATCAAATACAAAAGAATAATATCATGGTGTCATTGAAGAAGGTACTGAAGCAATATGGATCAGACAACGTTTGGGAGAACTTGGCCTTTCTATTCAGACCTCTACTACAATTTATTGTGATAACTAGAGTGCTATACAGGTTTTTGACAATCTTGTTGCCCACTATTTGAAATAGTTGATTCATGAGAACGTTGTCTCTTTTGAATATTGTAGAATAGATGATTAGGTTGTTAATATCTTCACAAAATTATGTTGCAAAAATACGGAGGTGCTTCTCCATTTTACATCAATTTCAGTCAGGTTTCCTAGCTTGGTTGAAAAGATGAGGAGGAGCAAGGGGCAAGGAGGAGTGCATCTACACCTAGAGGTGAAGTGATTGGATTTATTTCTCTATTTTTCATTTGTCGTATAGATCATTGGTTTTCCCCTTTCATATCGTTCATGTCAAAAGATATATGTTAAATATAATCTCACCTCGAATAGATCAGGATTTATCTAAATGAATTTATGATTCCCTAATGCTAGAGAGAATTTGTAGATTGGTATTATTTCTCTCTTGTGTGTAGGTAAAAATTTGAAGAAGCTTGGATAGAGATCTTCGGGACTACAATAGTCGAGGACACATGAGGATGAACTTCAAAGGAAAATGATTCCTTTTTATTATCTCCAAGCATAAAATAAGAAACATCTTTTTTGGATCTATGAAAACAAATAAAATTCTAGCTCACTATCTATATAAGATCAATAGACAGATCCTAGGGAGATATTACTATCCATATTTGTGAGATTTTCTCTGTAACAGTATGGCATGCACAATAAAATTCAAATTGCTTGAGTCCAAAAGGGTTGGATCCAATGATGAAAAGTGAGGATTTTTTCACCACTGGGCTTAGTTCAATTCTCATGAGAGTTTAACCAGAACCCAAGGGGTTACCTTGAGGTAGTGGTAGAATGTGTAGTTGCATCCAAAGAGATCATATTAAATGGTCTTGTTACCTGTGCACACATAAGTGGATCAAATCCCACTCCCATGTCCTTCAAATTTTTAATCCCTCGGATCGGGTGATTAATTGAGGCACTACTGTCAATGTCAAATGAAGGGAGGAGGCATGCCATCTTCTCCTCCAACCGTTACGCTTTATTCAGGTTGGCATAGTTCAAGACATTCAACATCAAGGAAATGTGTGGGATATATACTTGAGGTTCGAAAGTATTTGATGGAGGAGGTTGTTAAAAACAGGATCATGGAGAAATAAATTAAAACAAATGCAGAAATCAAACATAGAAGATACACAATACAATAGTGAAACAAATATACATGGTTCACCCAGTGTGAGCTACATCCACCAGAGAAATTTCTAGTTCCTTCCTTTATTATTATCCAACAAATTAAGGGATACAATCGACAACATCCTTCCTTTATTATTATCCAACAAATTAAGGGATACAATCGACAACATTCCCGTTGTGAATTATTCTTCTTTATCTCAAAATATCCTCTCTAAGAATACAATATTCACTCTCTCACCCAGACATAATACAATTCCCTCATACATAAAAGAGGGTTTCCTTCTAGGGAAAAAATCCCTAACAAAACTTCTACTGTCATCTCTGCGACCTTATAATGAACGGTCCAGATTGACAACAAAATTACAATATTTTACAAGGGAATTTGTAACATACCCCATGTACCACTATTTTTTTTTCAAGATATTAAAACATTAGTACCATCATAACTTGACAACATGAATCCGACTCAGTTTTCATGTTGTCATTGAGGAATATTGACTCAATTTCCCCGGACAACGACACCAAAAATGTTATCGCACAATCTTTACTTACCCAAAGCCCAAGGCAAATAAGGGATATTGGCATAACAAACAAGATATCCTATCACTATCACCTTAATAGGAAATCCACACTTTTTAGGGATAGGTAGGGTCTACCCCAAGGGAGACGTCTCTGATAAACTAAAGGGATGGAGAATTAGGGTTACGGTCAAGATATATCCCCCCCTCTCATTGGTTAACAAAGTCACTAAATCAATGTCTAAAAGATGAGGTTAATTAAGTGCTTGATGTACCCGGAACAAGACAATATAGGATGCATATACAATAATTCCAAGTAAATATATGATAATAACACCTCAATAGACAATGGACAGTGAAAATAAGTGATAGATGATATAAAATTGCAACAATTAATAAGTTTACAAAAACAATTAATAAATTATAACAACTGCAATAAAACCTCGTCATAATTGCTTGAAAAGACAATGAAAAGATAGAATTTACTAATCAAAATGATAATCAAATGTCATAAGCAACTTCTGAAGTGTTTAGCTAGTATTCAAAGTCAATTATGCAAAACATTTGTTGCATCTAGATGGTTGTAGCAAACATTTATAATAACAACAAGAGAGTTAGTGATCTAGCCTAAATTAGTGTTAGATTTAATTAGTAATAACTTAATAGAATAGTGTTTGAGTGTTTGATCAACCTTCCAAAAAAAGAGAGACAAGTGACTAGTGCATTTAGGGTTTATGGAGTCAATTATATCAGCACATTAACTTGGAGAGACAACAATGATTATACTTGTCTAAAAGATAACAAGGTGGAAGCTTGAGAAGTAGTACCTTAAGTTCTCAAGCACCAAGCCTCAAAGAGAAGGTTCAACTAGGGTGTAGGAACTTCTAGGACCTAGTAATTTCTCCTATCCTTAGACTCTTGAAAAATATTTAATGCAATAAGAACAAGAAAAATATTCTAAAGTGCTAGCATTTTAGGGCTCTAGAACTTTGTCTAGACAAGATCTTATTAAGCAAAACTAGAAAAATAAAGAGCAAGAAAAAA
>JASDQU010736889.1:281366-296487 GCA_032191745.1 Picea mariana
CTTTCATAGATTATAGCCAATCCCAATGCCCAGACAAGGATAGGGGGGATGGAAGGAATAAGGATGGAAAGTGGTAAGTATGGAGGGAACAGACGATGACTTTTCACAGACCCACCCAGTAGCAACCCATCCTAAAGGGAAACCAACTTACTAGGGCACCGTGTTACCCTTCCAGGTATAAATGAGGCAAAGGGCATAATTTCCAAGAAAACATCATGAAATGAAGAAGGATTCAATACAACATATTCCAGTACTTCAAAGATTAGAGTGATACATAACATGATACTTGGACTCATTACCTCATGGAGAAATACCAACAGCTACTTCAGGACAAGGATGGTGGGATGGATACTAATGTTGGTGATGAATGGACTGCACTGAAGAAAACAGGAGCCCTACGGGGCCATGCTCAAGTCATCTGGCTCTCAGTACTCCATGTCTAGAACCTGTGGGCCTCAATACATGATCTCCTTAGTTATCCCTTGGCTAGGGGATAAAATGACCTACTGCAGCGAACCACAACTCAATTGTTTCTTGTTTACCTAGATGGGCTTCCAAGACAATTAAAGCTATTGGAGTTGATGTCGAGGATGTTTCCTCCAGATGACAAAATCAAAGTCAAAAGAAACATGATAGTGTTGCCTTAATGACTCGTGTACTTGAAACTTATAATCCTTTAGCCTTAGATGTTGAAGGACAACCTGAATGGGAACATGCCATTCAGATAAAAATTGATTCTTTGTTGAAGAATCACACTTGGGACTTAGTTCCCTGACTGCAAGGAAAGAACATTATGAAGTGTCGATGGGTCTATAAGACCAAATTTATCTCTGAAGGTGTCGTTGAGCGACATAAATCACACCTTCTTGTGAAGGGATTTTCTCAACAAGAAGGTATCAACTATATTGAGACCTTTTCCCCTGTCACAAAGATAAACTCTATTTGACTGATTCTTTCCCTTGCTGCTTGTTTTCAATGGAAAATCCATCATATTGATGTGAAGATTAATTTTCTTCATGGAGACATATCTGAATAAATTTCATGGAATAACCACCTAGTTTTATGACAAATTCTAAATTGGTTTTTCGACTCAAGAATTTGCTTTATGGTTTGAAGCAGGATTCTTGAGCTTGGTATGCTAAGATTAACAGTTTCTTTCTTTGACTTGGTTTCAAACGTTTTGAATCTGATCACAGCTTGTATGTACTCCATACTAATGGAGACACTTTGATTTTTTTTTGTATATGTAGATGACCTACTCATCGCTAGCAATAATAATGATCTCATCCTTAGATTGAAGAACCAACTTGCAAAATCCTTTGACATGACAAATCCTAGAAGTCTGCATTATGTTTTGGGTCTTCAAGTATTACCACTATGTGATGGAATTTTCATTTCTTACTCTAAATATGTGATGGATTTGTTGAGGCATTTTAAGATGGTTGATTACAAGCTTTGTGCTACTCCTTTTCAATCTGGAGTGAAGCTCACCATAACTTGTCAAGCACACTCAATCGATGATACACTTTATTGACAACTCTTTAACATTCTTATTTATCTTACTCACAGTCAACTTGGCGTTTCCTTTGTTGTTAGTGTGGTTTCTCGGTTTATGCAAGACCCTAAAGAAATCCATTGGAAATAAGTAAAACAAATTGTCCGTTATCTCAAGGGTACCACTCACTTTGGTATCAAGTATTGTCAAAGTTCAAATTCGTTGGTCGACTTCACCGACTCCGACTAGGCTAGCAATAGTGATGATCGGAAGTCCACTTATGGTTGCGTGTTTCTCTTTAGTGTTGGATTGTTGTTATGGTCGAGAAAGAAATAGAATGTAGTCTCCTTATCAAATACAAAAGCATAATATCATGGTGGCGTTCAAGCAGGTACTAAATAAATATGGATCGGACAACGTTTGGGAGAACTTGGCCTTTCTATTTAGACCTCGACTACAATTTATTGTGATAACTAGAGTGCTATACAGGTCATTGACAATCGTGTTGCCCACTATTTGAAATAGTTGGTTCATGAGAACATTTTCTCTCTTGAATATTGCAGAACAAATGATTAGGTTGTTAATATCTTCACAAACATTTAGTTGAATCTATATTTATCAAGCTCTGTATGATGCTTGGGATTTAGGAAGATGAAATTATGGAGCGTTGTCATGTTGACGTAATTTCACCTCATGAATCTCCAGAGATGTATGTTGATGGCCCGGGGGAACATCAAGCATTGATGGTTCATCTCACATCTCCTAGATTCATTCAGTCGGGAAGTCAACCTACATCTAGATACAATCAGTTGGGGAATCAACCAGTTCTCTACACTAGTCGATCGGGTAGTAAACATGCATGTTGGTCGGATAGTTGACCAAAACTTTAATATAATCGGAAAGTGGATTGACCAACCCAGAAATCGACTACAATTCGGATTCATAGGCAGTCGATTCAAGCATCTTTGTCGATCCAACTCAACAACGTGGATTTGACTGAGTCAATTCCAACAGTCAACGGTTACATGTGGACAAGAACTTTTGGATCCTATGGAAGTTGGTTAGATCTTGAGTCTATAAATAACAGACTCCTTGGGTCATTATTATCATGGAAATCAAGATATTGAGTTGATATCATATGGAGATATCAATTTCCAATATGCACTATGATGTTCTCATCATAGTGCACTTTACTTAAGCGTTGAAACAAAGTCTTTACACACCACCTTTTATCTTCAAAAATTTGTATCCCTCTTTAATTATATACAAAATTTGTCTATTTGTTTCGTTACAGGGTCCACCCTTTCCCCAATAGTAAGGGTGTGGTCATGATGGATATGTGGGAGATCATGGCTCCTAGTGGACATGGCTTTCATAAGTTTTGAAGTAGTGTTCAAGAAAATGATTTTCCCAGGAATGTGGACACATGACCCTCACTTCTCTAGGGAAGCCATCATGTCAAGGGAGACATTTCCTTTGCTTCAATGGGTATTTACCTTATTGGAATTTTATTGGCTCTTAATTCTATTGGTGTGGCACCCTTGTTGCTCATCTATTGGTTGTCTTTCAAGCTTGGACATAGACACTCTATTACAGGTGTTGGATTAGCTTCTCTTGGGACTTCTCTGCTCTTTTCTTCCCCTCGTCCAAGCTATGTTGACAAGTATCTCTCCCCTATTTAGATCCAATTTATGTGGATGGTCATTTCTATTTTTCTTCAACTCATAGCTGGAAGGGGATTTTCGCATGTGGTCTTACATTTTCATTTCATCCACTCCTCTATTTTTTTATGGCTAACCAAACACCTAAGGATATTCTAGAATGAAGCAATCGGGGGCTAGGAGGAGACGCAGAACTAAGCCTTATTCCTCTGAGTGGGACTCTTGTCGATCCCACAACATATGGGCAGAGAAAGCGACAGTTCATGCTAAGAAACTCTATCTGCTTGGCACCCATATCGACACTCATCAAAAGATTGAGGAGCTTGTGAATCACGCAAGGAAAAAAGGTTCATAGACTCCAAAGCACCAAATCAACCAAGAATTTCGTGATTGGTCTTTGATTCTGGATTTTCAAGATCAAGAGACACCAAAGTTTTCAGAGCCATGTAATTTTACTGGTTGGCCAAAACTCTCATTTCTTTATCAATCAAGGACAAGAAGGATAAGTAAGATGACTCTCTGGACAGGCTAAGACAACTGAAATCCAAATTCACATTTTTATACAGAGTAGCATTTAGGCTCAGTTTCAAGTTGACAGGTTGGGACCTTTCCAATGATGATGACACAATTGAGGTTGTAGGCACTTCAAAATCCCCAAGAACTAGCTTGGACCCGATCATTGTAGAAGAATAATTGGGTGATGAGACGAAAGACAAGGACAAGGCACATGACATTTCCAACCAAGCAAGCCCACGCAAGCCCAAGCAAGCCACCTCCTAGTTAACCATGCTAGCTTCGATCGATTTATGGTTACTTGTCATTCTTGTTGTTTCTTTAGTATATGGATTCTATGTATAAGGTCTTAGGATATAAAAGACATATTTGCACTTTCTCATAAAGCAGTGTAATGATCTTTAAATGACGTTTGAGGCTTGATTTTTGTTTTGGTAGACCTCAGAAAACCATCAATGTAATAGTTATTGTATGATATTAATACAAAAGTAGACTAGATTACCAAAAAAATAAATTAAATTGCATAAAATTTATCATTCAAATGATTTTAAGTTTTCTAAACAATCTTCTATTTATTTTCTCTATACATGTGATGAATGAGAAACATGAACATGAAATGTTTCTTCCTATAGAAAATTTTACTTGGCTTCCAAAAAATATTTAAATTCTTAATACATTGAAATGCTTGAGTTTGAGTTTTACACAATTACTCCTATCAAAGTGAAAACCATAATAGAATGATACTTCATTTCTAATTTGTATAAGATATTTGCAACTACATAGTGTTTTTCTTAAAAGACAAGAATTTAGAAGTTCATAACTTGCCTTTTGGTGTTATGTTAATTGTGAGTTTTTGACCATCATATTAATTTGAATCATTATTTTGTGTTGTTCAGAATCCATTTTTGAATGCAAAAATAGATTCAGCATGCTGAAAAACTCCGAGGGCGCTCGGATTTTACATAAATAATTACTTAAATCTATGAATCCAACAATTTATAGTGGAATTTCGGGCAAATATCCCAGGAAAAAATCTTGAATCTTTAGCCTATGGCATAAGAAAGGGTGTTGGCTAGTTGTTCTACGAAATGGCTTTTTTTGCCAGAATTCAGCGATATAAATCTCTCAGGGCCCTTGGATTTTACAGAAATAATCACTTAAATCTACAAATCCAACAATTTCTAACTGATTTCAGGCAAATATCCGAAGAAAAAAATACCTTTTCATAAAATCTTTAGCATATGACATAAGAAAGGATGTTTACTAACTGTTCTACCAAATGTTTTTCTCACCAAAATCCGACTATATAAATTTACACAATTCATTATTATTTATTATTCAGAATCCATTTCTGAAAACAGAAATAAATTCAGTATACCGAAAAACTCCTTCACTATTTCCCCGGATTTGCTCACAAACCCCAGTTGCCCTCCGTTGAACGATTTGTACCGTCCCCATTGCCCTCCGTTCAACGATCTGTACTGCCAGAAAAGATCATGCAAACCTATACCTATCCCAACTCACATCCGTATTGAATTATTTGTTTGATTTCATGGCAGCGGGTTCAGAGGGAGGATGGCAACCACAACAACCACCTCATCCTTACTGTCAGTAAACCCCCAAGAAAAGCAACCATCTATCTTTATCTAAATACCGCAGTCGCCACTGATCCACATCGATGAGCTCATTAATTAATTACAAAAGCAAGCAGCAAGTAAGGCGTGCAAATATTCCAAAACACCGGATATGCCAACCGACAACTTGCCATGCCAGCGCGTTGACAACGATAACCCTAAAACAAACAGAAATACGAGCCAGTTCAGAGCGGGCAAAAGTTTGAAGTAACTGAATTAATACATAAAACTCATCTTGGTATAAATTTATCTATACATCATAATCTTAAAATTATATTATAATTTTAAATTTTGTTTCAAATAACCATATTTCATTTAGGAGTATGCTAAACGTTCGACCTTGGGAAATTTAGTAAGGGAAAAAACTTAGAAAAACTAGGTAAGGGTAGGGGTGCATTAAATGACGTGAACTATTCTTTGCATCCAATAGAGAAGAAGGACGGCGCCGCAGTGGATGGGAGTAAACGGAAACATGAAGACTAACGGAGTTGGAGATGGGCCCACCCCAAGAAATGGAGGAACTTCAAACGGTCGGGGATGGTGGCCGAAGATGGGACAGTTAACGATTTCCTGGAATCCAAAAAGTCGAACGTTTAGCCTACTCCTTTTATTTATCTATACATTATAATCTTAAAATTATATTAATGAAAACTAAATTAATAACCCTAATATACATTATAATCTTAAAATTATATTAATGAAAACTAAATTAATAACCCTAATTGGTGTAAACCTTTTGTTATTTCTATAAATAAAAAACGAAATGAGCTTTTCTAGATATTAAGTATTAACTTAAATTCAAGGACATGATACCCTGTCAGCAGGTGATAGCCTTTTACCATATAAATTTATAACAATCAATTTATAACCATTAATGTTTTTTTTGTTTTTCATAATCTATTTTTGAATGTAAAAATAGATTCAGTATGTTGGAAAAATTCTAATACATTGGAATTTTATAGAAGTAATCACTTAAATCTACTAATCCAACAATTTTTTTTGCTTTCCAATAAATATCTTAGAAAAAAATCTTCATTTCATAAAATTTTTAACCTACTGTTTTTTGGGGGTTTGTTTCTCCCACTAATATCATGCATAGGTTGAACTGGAGAAATATATTAAATTGGAGGTGAGATAAAAACATGTGATATGTATTTGATTTAATAATGAGTATTTTCAGAATGCATGTGAAAATGGTATTTGTATTCCTTTAATATAAATAAATAAAGTGAAAAAAATCAAACCCTTTTACAAATAAAAAACTAATATTTTAATTTTTATCTAAGTTTTTATCTTTTATTTTTGAAATTTATTTTCAACGAAGTGGACTCAACTCAATCCAAGTGACTTAAAACATTTAACGTTGAAAGTGATGTGTTTTAAAAATTTTCAAATCCATATCAGGTTGGAAAGCAACTTGTACAAGCTCTAAACTTTGTAATTAAATATAATAAGGTGTTAAACTTGTTATTTGGAGATATTACTAACTCAATTTCCCCAACGAGACGTCCAGAAGTTTCCTCAATTTCCCCAACGAGACGTCCAGAAGTTTCTTCGTTCTAGATTAAATCGTATTCCAGAATTTTCTCACATCGAATGGTCGAGACGCTCAGAATTAAAACTATAAAATCCCTCGCCATTGGCAAGGGCTGTAAGCTGTGTAATGAGCAATCACAATTGAATATAATCCGATTTCTTACTCTGTTTTCTGCTCCTCTGTTTTTCTCTACACATGTAATTTAGTTTATCTGTGCTCCTTCACCATTGCTAGCATTTCAATTGTTGTACAGGAAGTAAAGAGAATTCGTGGGGTTTCTTGCACGATTTCCAGGTCTAAATTGAGTGGGGCGATTCCAGATCTGATTGGTAAATTTGCAGGTCGTAGCAATCTCCATTGAAGACAGGGAAGAGGTTCTAGGTTGTGAATACAACAGAACCCCAACAACTGGTATCAGAGCTGTAAGGTGAGAAGAGGACATTGGTATAATCTTGGGAGGACATTGGAATGCTCACAAGGAGAAATCACGAGAGAATCTGTCCGTCACTGTAGAATGAGAAATTGTTGACCACAAGAAGACTTTGATTCCAGTGCTAGTTGCTTCAAATTGTTGAAGGTTTAATTGAGCAGCGCTAGGCTATTGTTGCCGAGTGACATGGAGAAGTTGATAAGATTGATTTTCCCTATGGAAGTCACAAATAGAGGATATACTATACTGATTTTGATTTTGAGGTATCATTATTTTCCAATTAAGGGAATAGCAAAGAAACCCTAATTGATGACAATTGAGGATTGGCTCAAGCTAGATAGGAAGGCCATTGTCACAATTTTTCAGTGTCTAACAAAGAATGTTTACTTTAATGTGGTCAAAGAGAAGACCAGAGAGGATCTATAACACAAATTGCATGATGTATATGAGAAAAATATATCAAATAAGGTTTCTTGATGAATAAATTATACAATTTCAAGATGAAGGAGGGTGCTTTAGTAGCAGAGCACTTAAACGAGTTCAGTATAATTATCAGTCAACTCTTCTCTGTCAAAATAATCTTGGATGGTGAGATTAGATCCATCTTAGTGATGTGCTCTATGCTAGATAGATGGAAGAATCTGATTGTATATATGAGCACTTCGGTACTTGCAAGAACTTGAAGTTCGATTATGTTAGAAACAACTTAATGAATGAGGAGTTGTGACGTAAATCAATTACAAAAAATTAGGGAAGAGAAACTCTAACTCTAGCTAATCGTGACAAGAAAATTGATCAAGGTCGTCAAGGGCGTTTGAGGTCAAGAGGCAAATCAAAATCGAGAAGAAGACGGCTCACTTGTTATCACAGTGGAAAAACAGGACATATGAAAAAGGAGTGTTGAATCTGGAAGTGAGAATAGAAGGATAAAAAACTAGCAAGGACATCAGCTAGCACAAATGAAGGTGAAACTATTGTTGTAGTTTCAAAGAATGAGGTTTTATTTGCATCCAACTATAGCATTGATTTGATTCTTGACTCTGGGGTATCTCACCATGTTATCCCAAGTATAGATAGCTTTGTTGCATACAATTCTCATGATTATGGTAAAGTGCATTTGGGAAATAATCACTTTTGTAGCGTTGTTGGAGTGGGAGATGTCTAGATCAAGACAAAGGAAGGACAACATATCTGATTGAAACAAGATAGGAACGTTCCAGAGATGCACATGAGTTTGATCTATGTAGGTCGATTAGATGATGAAGGTTGTTCTACAAGCTTTGGAAAAGGTGGCTGGAAAATTAGTAAAGGGGCACTGCTCATGGCTAAAGGATCCAAGACATGAACATTATATACATTAAGAGAGATATCAGAGAAATCAGATGTGATTGTTGTTGCTAGAGAACAAATATTAGTAGATTTGTGGCATAAGCGTATGGGTCACATGAACGAGAAGGGTCTCAAAGTCCTTGTTGGAAAAAATCTGCTTCGAGTTTTGAAATCCTATAATCTGGATCTTTGTGAGCATTGTATCTATGGTAGGCAATGAAGGGTTTCATTTATTATAAGTGGCCATGAATGGAAAATAGATTTGTTAGAATTGATACATTCTGATGTGTTTGGACTAGTAACATTAAGTCTTTATGAAGAGCCTCATACTTTGTCACATTTATAGATGATGCATCTAGGAAGCTTTAGGCCTACCCTATGAAAAGCAAAGGTGAGGAATTTGATATATTTCAAAATTTATATTTTGTTGTTGAAAGAGAAATTAATCAATTGCTTAAGTGTTTGAAGACATGTAACAGTGGGGAGTATTTCTTCAACACATTCAAAGAGTATTGTAACAGGTTTGGTATAAAGCATGAGAAGATTGTTCCTCTTACTCCTCAACAAAATGGTACTACAGAAAGAATGAATCATACTATCATGGAGAAGGTGAGGAGCATGTTGTCAAATTATGGATTGGAGAAGCATTTTTGGGCAAAAGCAGTAAAGACAACTTGCTACCTAATAAATCGATCTCCTACTATAGCTTTGGATGGTGGCATTCCCGAATAAGTTTAGATGAGTAAAAGAGTAAATTACTCTCACCTAAAAGTATTTGGACTTGAAGCATTTGTTCATATTCCCAAAGAGAATAGAACTAAGCTAAATGATAAAACCCTGAAGTGTATTTTTCTGGGATTTGCAAATGGTGAGTTTGGTTATCGATTGTGGGATTCAGTGAATAATAAAGTTATTATAAGAAGGGATTTCATATTCAATGATTTAGATATGTTTAAGAAGTATGCATGTAATATGGAGGTCAAGAAAGTTGTTGACAGGTTAGTTGAATAACAAATTGATACTCCACCATTGCAAGAAAAGAGCAACATATTCAAGAGCAAGTTGAACAAAAAATGGAAGATGATGAACAAGAAGAAGAAGAAGAAATTGTACAACAACCGTTGCAAGCATTCCAACCTAAAAAAGCAGCACCACAGTTGGCTCGCAGATCTATTAGGCCTCCCAATCCTTCACAAAGGTATCCCCCCTCAAATTATATTTTATTAACTAATGAAGGTGAACCTGAAGGTTTTTCAAGGGGGTTTGTAAAGTTCAGAACAACAAAGAATGAAAGAAAATTATGAAGGAATAAATGGAGTCCTTGCTTGAAAATGAAACTTAGGAGTTGGTGCAGCTTCCAAAAGGAAGAAAATCCCTACAAAAAAATAGATGTACATGAGTAAGCACAAGGGAGAAGGGAAAAAAGAAAGATATAAGGCAATGATCGTAGTGAAAGGATTTTCTCAAAATGAAGGTATTGATTTCATTGAAATATTCTCTCATATTGCTAAGATGTCATCTATTAGAATCATTCTTAGTCTTGTCGCTGCTTTAGATTTGGAGTGTGAACAATTAGATGCAAAGATAGCCTTCCTTCATGGTGAATTGGAAGAAGAGATCTATATGGAGAAACCAAAAGATTTCAAAATAAAAGGTACAAAAAACTTGGTCTCTAAGTTGAAGAAGAGCCTCTATGGACTGAATTAGGCACCTTGCCAATGGTATAGGAACATGGATTTAGAAGACTAGAGGATGATCATTTTATCTACATTAAGAGGTATGTCCAGGAAAAGTACATTATACTATCATTGTATGTGGATGACATGTTGGTTGTCAAACATGATAAGAATACGATTAACAAGTTAAGGAAGGACATGGGCGACTAGTTTGCAATGAAAGATGTGGGTCCAACACAACAAATATTGGGAATGAAGATCATAAATGAGAGAAAATTGTGGTTGTCACAAGAAAAATATATCAAGAAGTTGCTTGATAAGTTGAACATGATGGACGCCAAGCCGGTTGGTACACCTCTTGCATCCCACTTTAAACTGAGTGTTGATTTGTTCCCTTGTGATGGCAAGGAGGATGAAATGAGTAAAATTACTTATGCTTCAGTAATTGGTAGTTTGATGTATTCCATGGTATGTACTCAGCGAGATATTGCACATTTAGTGGGAGTAGTGAGCAGGTTCCTTGCAAATCTAGAAAAACAACATTAACAAGCGATAAAGTGGATTTTAAGGTATCTTAAGGGTACTAGTCATTATTGTCTATATTTTGGTAATACTGATGTTGTGATTGAAGGTTACACAAATGCAGATATGGCTAGAGATGTGGACACTAGAAATTCCATTACTGACCTTATTTATATACCTTTGTAGGTGCAGCAGTGTCTTGAGTATCTAGACTGCAGAAAGTAGTATCCCTTTCCACCATAGAGGTAGAATACATAGCTGCAACAGAAGCTTGCAAAAAGATGTTGTGGATGCAATGATTCCTAGGAGAGTTCGGAGTAAAAAAGTTAAATATGTGTTGTATTGTGACAGTCAGATTTTCATCCATTTAGAAAAAAACCAAACATATCATTCAAAGACCAAGCACATTGACATCAGGTATTGTTTAATTTGGCAGGTATTGAAGGAAGGACATTTTACCTTAGAAAAGATGCTTATAGATAAGAACCCTACTGATATGATGACCAAAATTCTTCCAAGAGACAAGAAAAAATTGTGTCGAAGCTTTGTAGGCCTCGGGGTGACTTGATGAGAAGGTTTGAGAAAGGATCAATAGTTGTAGTTTATTCTCCAGGAGCCTCCATTTATCTTCAAGTGGGAGAATGTTAACGGTGAAGCGTGATTTCGGCTTCTAGAAACCGTTGTTTCAACTACCACGCTCCCCATCACCACAAACTATAGAAACTATTGCTAGATACCACGGCCATTGAAATCACAATGTTTATAACTTTCTCGCTTGATCTAGAATAGAGACGCTCAGAAACTTCTTTGTTGTTGACCCAGACATTTCTACATTAAATCGTATTCCAAACTTTTCCCACATTGAAGGGTCGAGACACTTAGAATTAAACTATAAATACTTGTAAAATCCCTTTCCATTGGTGTAATACCCCGGGTTGACCCTAGTTGTAATTGAGCATATAGGTTGGTGAGCCATGTTACTTTGAGGACAGACTACATGTGTACTAAATAGGTTGGTGAGCTAGATACTAAAAGGCATGTAGGCATATCCTGTGTATTATGTAATCATAATTGGATAATAATAAAATCACACCATTGCATGCAGACCGACCCGACAAAAGAGTAAGGGGGCTAAACTCCACTAGAAAAGGGAAAAGGGATAAGAGTTTTAGGTTAAGGGGCTAAGACTAAGGATCTTAGGCCAAGAGAATATTTTTAATAATAATTTCTAAAATTTAACTTAGGGATGCATATGCATTATGCTATCCTAAGTTCCTATGGAAGAGGAACGAATCACTAGGTGGGTGCAAAGGGAGATCATAAAGTGACAAGTGTCTTTTTATGCACATGCAAATATAACGGGGGAATGGAGTGTAGTTTCGGATTTAAACTTTCATTTTCTCACCATCGTGGAAGAGGATCATCTCCTATGCTACCATCTATACTTGCTTCCATCACAATAACTGTAGGGGGGAAAGATGGGAAGCATTTTTTGGTGAATTGGAACTGAAGAGGTAGGTTGAGGAAGGACTTGGGAAACTAGTTTGCAATGAAAGATTTGGGTCCAACACAACAAATATTGGGAATGAAGATCATAAATGATCGAAAGGAGAAAAAATTGTGGCTGCCACAAGAAAAATATATTAAGAAGTTGTTTGATAAGTTCAATATGATGGACTCCAAGCCGGTTGGTACACCTCTTGCATCCCACTCTAAACTCAATGTTGATTTGTGCCCTTGTGATGACAAGGAGGAAATGAGTAAAATTCCTTATGCTTCATTAATTGGTAGTTCGATGTATTCCATGGTATGTACTCAGTGAGATATTGCACATTTAGTGGGAGTAGTGAGCAGGTTCCTTGCAAATCTAGAAAAACAACATTGACAAGCGATAAAGTGGATTTTGAGGTATCTAAAGGGTACTAGTCATTATTCTCTATATTTTGGTAATAATGATGTTGTGATTGAAGGATATACAAATGCAGATATGGCTAGAGATGTGGACACTAGAAATTCCATTACTGACCTTATTTATATACCTTTGTAGGTGCAGCAGTGTCTTGGGTATCTAGACTACAGAAAGTAGTATCCCTTTCTACCATAGAGGTAGAATACATAGTTGCGATAGAAGCTTGCAAAGAGATGTTGTAGATGCAGCGATTCCTAGGAGAGTTTAAAATAAAAAAATTAAATATGTGTTGTATTATGACAATCAAAATGCCATCCATTTATCAAAAAACCCGACATATCATTCAAAGACCAAGCACATTGACATCATGTACCGTTTAATTTGGCAGATATTGAAGGAAGGAAAGTTTACCTTGAGAAAAGATCCTTACCGATGAGAACCTTGCTAATATGATGACCAAAATTCTTCCAAGAGACAAGCAAGCATTGTGTCAAATCTTTGTAGGCCTAGGGGTGACTTTATGAGAAGGTTTGAGAAAGGATCAACAGTTGTAGTTTATTATCCAAGAGCCTTCATTTATCTTCAAGTGGAAGAATGTTAACAGTGAAGCGTAATTTCAACTTCTAGAAATTGTTGTTTCAACTACCATGCCCCCCATCACAAGAAAATCTAGAAATGGCTGCTAGATACCACGACCATTGAAATCGCAATGTGCAAAACTTTCTCGCTTTATCTAGAGTAGAGATTCTTAGAAACTTCTTTGTTGTTGACCCAAACATTTCTAGATTAAATCGTATTCCAAACTTTTCCCATGTCGATGATCAAGACACTAAGAATTAAAACTATAGATACTTGTAAACTCCCTCACCATTGGTGTAATACCCGAGGTTGACCCCAGTTGTAATTGAGCATATAGGCTGGTGAGCCATGTTACTTTGAGGACAGAGTGCTTGTGTACTAAATAGGTTGTTGAGACAGATACTAAAAGACATGTAGACCTATCTTGTGTATTATGTAATCATAATTGGATAATAATAAAAGCACGTCATTGCATGCAGACCGACCCGATAAAAGAGTAAGGGGGCTAAACTCAAAAAAGGGAAAAGGGGGATAAGAGTCTTAGGTTAAGAGGCTAAGGCTAAGGGGATTAGGACAAGAGAATATTTTTAATAATAATTTCTAAAATTTAACTTAGGGATGCATATGCATTATGCTATCCTATGATCCTATGGAAGAGGAACGAATCACCAAGTGGATGAAAAGGGAGATCATAAAGTGACAAGTGTCATTTTATGCACATGCAAATATAATGGGGGAATAGAGTGTAGTTTCGTATTTGAATTTTCATTTTCTCACCATCATGGAAGAGGATCATCTCCTCGGTTACCATCAATACTTGCTTCCATCACCATAACCACAAGGGGAAAAGTTGTGAAGTGTTTTCTGGTGAATTCGAGCTGAACAGGCAAGTTATCAAGTGTTGAAGTGTTTTCTGGTGAATTCGAACTGAACAGGCAAGTTATCAAGTGTTAATAAGTTGTGTTAACACCTCTAGAAATCATTGTTTCAATTACCACGCCCCCGTTACGAGAAACAGTTTCTACCTACACGATCATTGAAGTCAAAACGTGTAGAAATTTCCCTCTTAATCTAGAGTACAAACATCCATAAATTTCTTCGTTCTAGATTAAATCGTATTCGGGAATTTTCTCACATCGAATGGTCAAGACACTCATAATTAAAACTATAAATACTTTTAAAATCCCTTGCCATTGGCAAGGGCTGTAAGATGTGTAATGAGCAATCAAAATTGAATTTAATCTGATTTCTAACTCCGATTTCTGCTCCTCTATTTTTCTCTACACATGTGATTGAGTTTATCTTTGCTCCTTCATCATTGGTAGAATTTTAAATGTTGTCCAGGAAGTAAAGGGAATTTGCGGGGTTTCTTGCACGTTTTTCAGGTCTAAATTGAGTGAGGCGATTCCAGATCTGATTGGTAAATTTGCAGGTTTTAACAATCTCCATTGAAGGCAGGGAAGAGGTTCTAGGTTGTGAATACATAAAAAACCCCAACAACTGGTATCAGATATGTAAAGTGAGAAGAGGCGGTTGGTATAATCATGGGAGGTCATTGAAATGCCCACAAGGAGAAATCACGAGAGAATATGTATGTCCATGTAGAAGGAGAAATTGCTGACCACAAAAAGACTTTGATTCCAGTATTGGTTTCTTCAAATTGTTGAAGGTTTAATTGAGCAACGTCCAAGTTGAGTCCCATTAAGCATGGAGACAACAATGCTGAGTGACATGGAGAAGTTGAACAAGGTTAATTTTTCCCTATGGAAGTCATAGATAGAGGATACACTGATTTTGAGGTATCATTATTTTCCAATTAAGGGAATAACAAAGAAA
>JASDQU010736890.1:16897-27596 GCA_032191745.1 Picea mariana
AAATTTAAGGCAATGCTCATTCATCTGATAGGCCGGGCTCAGTATTGGGCTATCTTGTAATTGGTACAGTCATGAGGGATAAAGAATGAAAAGATAAATTCTTGTGTTTTCTTTTAGTGTTTTCTATTTCTGTTTCAAAATATGTAAGAAGAAATCCAAAACCTTGAATTAATAATATGATGAAACTAAAGGTCATTTCCGGTATCTGAGTTAAATTTTGAAAAGGGAATATGCATGAAATGAAAACAAAACATAAAGTTGTTGAACAAGGTGAGGCATCAATTAAAGAGGAATCTCACTTTGTGACAGAAGAAAAAAATAGTTAGGAAAAATCTTAATGAAGCATATGATATTGAAATCTAAAACATTTACAGGTCTTGTACCTGCTGATAGCTGATACAGAGGAAAAATTGTAAATGATTAAATTGCAGGAATAATTAATCACCACAGTAGAGGTTGTACTAAATTGTAGTTAAGCATTCATCAAAGAGATATATGAAAAATATGAAACAACAGAGAAGCACATAACTCAAACTTGACCAGATCTGGAATCTTCAATCTATATTTGTATTAATTCAAAAATATCTTCAAATTCTTCTTTACAATGCGCCCAGAAAAAGCCTTCTTTTAGTCTCATGAAATTATACTTATACAAGATCACCAATACATTGACGGGTGGTGATTTCCTAACTCCTAGGGGAAAATAGTTACAAAAATGCAAACCTCAACAGTTTGCATGATTATCTTTTATTTTTATATTGTCTCGATAATATAAGCTTTCAAAACGATACTTCATTGTTTTATTGAAGTATCTCCTTTCAACCCAATACATTCAATGCATTTTTCAAGAAAGTGTACAACATTTTTGGGAGGCTCTGGAAAATCCTTTACTTCGAATAGATAAAATTTTCTTGGAATTTTTGGAAGTCGGTCTTCAATCCCCTTACCAGCAAACTTAATTGATTGCAATTTTAAGTTTGGCTTCACCATCCACCTATCTATTAGGGTAACATCAATTTCCTTTAATTGTGAAACTTCCATCTGAATTTCGTTCAAACCCTCTTTGAAATTCAACTGGTGTCTTACAATGTTTATCTATCCTAATGTCCTAGTGCAATTGTATCTTCCAATACCTAATGATCCCTTTTCCAAAAAATCAAATATTTCTTCGCAATCGTCTTTGATTTCTTTGGTTGTTTTCTTGTTTTCTGCTATGTTGGTTTCCCATACTCTGAGCATGATATCGCCTCTGATCTGCTCTATGGTAGATAGATTTGGAGTTTTCGATACCTCTTCATTTTCTGAACATACAAATGCCCTTTGGAAAGTGGCCCTTGCTTCTTTAGATTATTTTTCTTTAAAAATAATATTATCAAAAGAATTGCTTACTTCTTGAAAATAATTCTAAATAATCTCTACATTGGAGATTAATATTTGTTGCTTGACTTCTATCCTTGTATGTACTTCAAGTGATAGGTCCTGAAAAAATTTCAAGTCTATCACCTGATTCTGAATGGAATTCAATCTCTCCTGCAATTGTCTCACTAATTCTTCCTATTGGGTTGCCTGCCCTTGACTGTTTTGCATTTTCTTATACAACTCGTCCAAGCTAGACTTAAGAAATTTAATTTCTTTCTTGTCGGGCCTGCTCTAGACCTTTATTTGTTTCTTCTTTGATATTTTTCTCGATATATTTTAGTTGGTTTTTCAACTGGGATATCCCATGGTTACTCTGTTTCAAACTTGTTCTCATATTGTCAACAGTGAATAGATTTTTTGTTTCCAGAGCTCCCATAGAGCCTTCTACCTCCATATCGAAATCTTCCTCTTCCAAGTTTTTCCCATCTACCAGCACCCTGTGTTTCTTTACCATACCACCTTCTCTCATATACATCTCATTCTTTAATACAACCTTCCTCTTTTTATTGAAAAAGTAATAAGAGGGAGGTATTTCTTCTCTAGAGATAGGGGTGAGGTCACTAGCATATATGACTCTTATCTGAGGGAGCCCAAAAGTAGACTGTAAAGGGGTCAAGGAAGAAATGGGATTACCCAACTCTGTGGATTTTGTTTCCCCTGTTGTCTTGGGGGTATCAACATGGATAGTAGATGATGAAGGGGGAGTAGATTGAGTGGACTTGGGAGGTGTCCCAGACTTTCTTTCTGTTTTTTCTCCTGGATTCTCTATCTATGGCACTTCTTCATTTTGTGAATACCTTTTTCCCCCTTGTGGATTTTCCTCGATGTCTGCTTTATCCTGTGCTTTCTGTCTGAAACCTGGGGGAGTGTTTTCTTGTTCTGGAGGAGGTGATGTTGCTTCTCCTTATAGTACCTTGGGAAAACCACTTCATTTGTGTCTCTGGAAGGTTAGAAAACTGGTTTTCAAGTTGGATAGTAATTTTTGTACCCGGACTAATACCTCCTCATAGGTTTTGGCCCCTTTGAAAATGTCATCGCAAGGGGATTTCTCATGTTCATACGCTTTCATGCCACAATGAGCCATGTGATTTCCCACTGTTTGATAAGGGTCATGTTTTCTGTGTTCGATGTCCACCAACTTGACCTCCTCTGGAGCTGCAGCTTCAACCTTGGAATGACCCAAGTTGAGTAGCGAAAACTTCCTAATCTTCACAGGGAAGACCGGCTAGAACTTCTTCTGAGTTGTCTTTAATTCTATCCCAGTGCCACCCATTATTATCTGATAGGATACCTCACTGCACACCAGTCTGTCAGGAAGGAATTTTGGGAGTGCGTGGGGGGGAATTGAACATCTAAAAACCCTAATATAGGAGAAATTCTCCTTATTAAACCAATTGGCAACCACCTTGAGGTTTCCTACGACTGACTCTAAAATACGAAGGGTTGCATAGCCATACAACATCTAATGCACTAGTATCACCAAAAAATGACAAATTTCATAAAAAGAATCCTTAGCATTTTCTTCTCACAACTTAAAATGATATTCATGAATAGGTTCAGTGAAGGTTAGGTTCCAACTCCAATTCATCAAAGGGAAAGGAATCGTGAAACATATAGCATCCATAATGTATGTAGACATGTAAAAGGCTACTGGTCAGACACTAGATCTCACGGTTTGATACTCTATAACCTCCTTAGCTAGGTTATCTGATAGAATCTTGTTCCAATTGAAGCTATAGCCTTCGGCTGCTTCATGTAAAAGGGGCACCCATTCTACAGGGAAATGGGTAGGAATTTTCTTCCCAAAAAGTCTACATAGCATGATAACCACATAGATCATGTACTCATTCAATGAGGATGTGGCATAAATGCTATGGGTGTCGGCCATGAATTTTGTTGGGTGTCTCCACCAGTCTTTGATTGTGCTGGGGTATGTTTGATCTGCCTCTGTGCATTATTTCATTTGAAATTATCTTACAAACTCTTTATTATAAATGTACTTAGAATTGAGAGACAGTTTGTACATTACTTGTATGTGCTTCGGTCTGAAAGAGACGACGACGACCCCTCAGCTGCCCAAAATGATTCTCGTCTTCACGTCTATACTCTCTAAATCCCAACTAGTCATATCATTGTATGTCATGAGTCGTGAGAACGTAGCTACTTTGTGAAGTTCAGACTCTGCTATGTCCTGGATTTTGTTGTCAGAATCATCGGGAAAATTCTTGATTTCATAGTCCAAGGTTTCAAAAATTTGCCTCCAGGATTTGATGGAATCAATGGCATGTGGTGTAGTATCAAATACGATATCTCCTTACGAGCTTGAGCTTTCAGCTGCTTCTTCACTTTTCTTCGGTGCCTTTCTAGGTGCCATAATGTCCACTCTAGAATGAAAACTTGTTTGCATAAGGAAAATGTATAAGCCTGGATAAATGAAATTCACTCTTGATTGTAAAAAACAAGAATAAAATTCAAACTTGAGAACGTTTATTAACCTTTATCTTGTCTTACAATGAGTGTACTGACACAGATGATAAGGAATTAATGTTTTAATGAGGAAGGTACGATTGGAGATATGCTTTCGTGTCAAAAATATCTCCATTTTTCCGTTATTAATACTGTCACATATCGACGATTTCAAACTGGAGTTTCGAAAGGACTGCTTTCAACAAATCCCAAAATGCAAAACGCGAAAAGTAGTTTAGTCATTATTAATCCCATTTTAAACTAACTTAATTTAGTTTTAGACTTTGTTAAAAAATAGTGATTTCGCATTTCAGAATTTCGGGGATCCTGTACCCAAGAGATATGTCATAAGCAAACCCTGAATTGCGAAATCACGATGGGATTAATTTATGCGCTAATCACTTGTATTAATGCTTTAATTAATCGAGATTAGTAATTAATTTCTTGTTTTCGAAAAAATGGGGATCGGGCATTCGAGGGTTGACATTTTGAAAGCACTTTGATATAAGAAAACCCGAATCATGAAAGATTAATGAATTGTTGATTTTGTTTAAGATTTTAATTAATCACGACTAAAGGGTACTTTGTGAAACGTGCATCGGGACTTATAACACTCATTTTTTCTTTTTCATTTCTTTAAATATAAATCCTTTTAGGGATTTCAGCACTGGGACTCTGGAGTTGTTAACTAAAAATCATACCTCGTGAAAAGCCGAATCTCGAAACCCGAAAAAAATCGAAAGATTTTTTTACTCCTTTTTAGAACTAAGGGCGGCTCCATGACTAGGAAAAAACAAAGATTCAGGTTTAAAGGGTAAAAAATTTAAACTTCGTGTCAACATTAGGCTCCATATAGGGATCTCGTTTCCTTGTGGGACGAGAAGAACATGTATACCAAGTGCCTTCATTGGGTAAATGGGGTCAATAATTCAACTATGTGAAACAAACCAGGAGAAAAAATCAAAACAAGATTTTAGGATCTCTACATTTGACTTTGAAAACTCTTAAAAAATAAAACATCTGATGATCTCGAGTTAGGTTCTCAATAGATTTCCTTTTCTGAAACTGACCTCAGATTTGTGTAAGATAATCAAAACCAAATTAACCATTCTACTAGGTTTCACCTGATTCCGTTTGCATCAAGGTAAAGTAATTTCAATGAGTTAAATTAGGGGATCCCAGAAACCTATAATGTTAATCCAGCTGAAAGAAGAAAAGTTACCAGAGCATCTTGTAATTCATGTATAACAACCTTATCAGATATAAGGATATTGCTTCACTACCAGTGAGCCTATTCAGTACCTCAGTGAATTTATCAGACTTCCCATATTGAATTTCCTTTCACCACTTCATTGTTTTCTAACATTTAAATGTTGAGATGAGGGAAATCAATATAATGAATTTCCTTTCTTCATCTCTTTGGACTAGATGGGGGAAATCAATATTGAATTTCCTTTCACCATCTGTTTGTATATACTTTTTAATATGAAGTGGGGGCAATCAATTAGTATGTAATATACCCGAGAAGATATCTGCTTGAATTTTTTAACAACAGAGGCATGTTAACTCACTTAAATAGCTCTGGGATAATCTTCTCTCTTGCCTTCAAACATCATTGGCTTCAGGGAAATTCTTAAGAGAAAATTCTTGATATTCTTTTAAGAAATTTCCTTGAGAAAAACCAATCAGTTTATTCCTGTTAGGAAGGCTAATAAGGTTAGGATTAACCTAGACATACTTCTGGTTCAGCTAAAGTTAAAGAACTATAAACTCAACCTATTCTCGTTTTTGAAGGTTTTTTCGAGAATTTTCACAACCAATGCGAGACCTTTCTTTTCTCAGGGAACTTATGATCAAACATCCAGGGTCAGGTGAGGAGTAGGTTTTACCATGGTTAAGGGGAGGGTAAGGGGCTTCAGAAAAATTGTTTCACATATGACTGTTCTTAAGGACTTTCTTAGTTAACCTTCATAACTTTTCCTTAAGTCCACCCTTTCTTTTTCACTTCCTTATTTGAAAAATTCAATGATAATATTAGCATCAATTGAACTAATGATTTATTCATTTGTATCTTTTAGGGTAATTTAGCCTGAATTTTCAGAGCAGAATCTCATACCTTGGTAATTCCTATGTTGCCAGCCAAAAGGGCTATTAATTTATTACCTTTTTCATTGGAAGATATTTAATATATATATATCTGTGCCTGTCACCTTTTTAGTATATCTAGTCTCTTGCTTCATCAACAACTTTCCTATGAAACAATTAGCATACTAATTGTTAGGAAATCTCATGAATCAAAATTATTATTATTCTTATTATTATTATTATTGAAATCTTAAAATAAAAAACTTATCGAAAGGAATGGACTATAAAGTAAGCATGAAAAAAAATGGCATGTACAATGAGAGTTCAGGAACATATTACTGCGTGAAGTGTTTAATGTGTCGCCCATTTACAGGGGTGTTGAGAATGTCTCCATCGAGATTTTCTAATGAAAAAGCATTTTTTCCCTCAGAAGCCAAAATATTATATGGGCTGGACCAGATTGGATCAAACTTGCCATGTTTAACAATGTCTTCTTTCCTGGCTTCCCATTTCAGGACCAGATCGCCAGGGAGGAAATCTTTATATTTATATTTTTTATCAAACAAGGCCTTCATATTACCTTGGTATCTCTGTAACCTTTCATTTACTTCGGCCCTATTTTGCTGAACTTCAACCAACTGGTTTATCCTCCTAGTAACGTCATTGGGTTCTTCATTTGAATCTTGCCAAATTTTCGTTATTGGTAGGGAAATAGTTATTGGTAAAATGACATCAGTGCCATATACCATCTGAAAAGGGGAAATTCCAATTGATCATTTGGTACTTATTCTATTGTCCCATAGAGCATATTTTAAATGGATATGCAATGCTTTCTTGTTTTCAGTCAAAAACTTTTTGATCACGGTGATCAGAATTTTATTAGATGATTCAGCTAGACCATTACCCTGTGGATCGTAAGTTGTGGAGTGACCTAGTATGATGTTATATTTTTGGAAAAAGCAAATCATGGCCATTGACTTAAATGATTGAGCATTATCAGTGACTATCTTCTGGGGACAACCAAACCTGGATAAAATATTTTCTTCTAGGAAACTGATTACTACCGACTCAATTTCATTTCTCGTGGGAATAGCTTCCACCCATTTAGTGAAATAGTATGTAGCAGTTAGAATCCACTTGTGTTGAGCATTGGAGTGTGGATAAATTTCTCCAATGAAATCAAGACCCCATTGTTGAAATGGAGCTTTGGTTTTAACCAGAACTAAAGGTAAAGCTGGGAATTTTTGCTTGCATGTAAACAACTGACAAGGAGTACAAGTTTGGACTTTAGTGTTCACATCTGTGAATAATTTAGGTTAGTAATACCCGGCTCTTAAGATTTTATAAGCTGTTTCCCACCAAGCATGGTGTCCTCTGCACACTCCCACGTGGAATTCATCTATAACCCTTTCTATTTCGGTCTCGACTAAGCAGCTCAACAAGAAACCCAGGGGGTCTTTCCAATACAATTTAACATCTATGATACAATATTTTATAGCGTGTAACTTTAGTGTCCTAGTTTTATATGGGGTTAACTCATTGGGAGATTGAAGGGTCAGTAGGTAAGAAACAATATCGCAATACCATACTGAAGTGGAGAACTTGTCTTGAATCTCAGTTGTGCATGCAGTGATGTCAAGCTCATATATTTCTAGAAATCCCTCATTCTCTTGCAGCTGATTTATCCCAAGTGCTTTTAAATTTGATTCGAATATCAATTTTTCCAAACCCCTTTTATAATTTTAGTTGGTTTGACTTCCAGGTTGAAATCCTGAATTTTAGCTAGCCACTTGCCTCTTCTTCCGTCATTGTCTGGCTGCACCAGTATATCTTTAACAGAACTTGAAGGCACGTAAGCAATTATCTTTGAGTGAAATACATAGGTTCTGAAAGCCTTGAGATTTTTTACCATTGCATAATCTTGTTTTTCCAATATGTCATATTTCAGCTCAACGTCTCTGAGACTTCTTCTAAAAAATGCAATAGGCCACTCAAAAAATTCCTCATTTTTCTGTAACAATACAGCTACGATTGTATGTTTAGAGGCAAAAGAAAAAATCAAAAACTCTTTTGTGTAATCTGGGCTTGCCAGGATAGGTGTTTTTCTTATTACTTTCTTGATACGTTGAAATGAATCTTTGGATTTGTTTTTCCACTTCACCTCACTATTCTTTTTAAGCATATCTGTAATCAATTTTATAATTTTGGCAAAGTTAGGGATGAATCTTCTCAAGAAGTTTATTTTTCCTAAAAAAGACTGAATTTCTTTTATGTTTCTAGGAATATTTATGGTATCTATCACCTCAACCCTTTTGGGATCGATTTTGATTCCATCTCTAGACATGATATGACCCAAGAGTTTACCTTCTTGCATTGAAAAATGAGATTTCTTGGGATTAAGTGACAAACCAAATTTGCAACATTTCGCGAAAGTTTGTTTGAGGTGTGTTAGATGTTTTGCATCAGATTTAGAGAAAATAGTCAAGTCATCAAGATAGATAACAAGGAACTTATCCCTTTCACCCATGAAAGCGATATCCATGGCTCGTTGGAAATTTGTTCCTGCATTCATTAAAACAAAAGGCATTTTGTCATACATAAAAGGTACCCCAAGGGGTAGTGAACGCAGTGTTTTCTTTGTCATTTTGATGTACTGCAATTTGATTGTAACCTGAAAAACCATCAATCATGGAAATTATGTTAGCTCCAACTAATTTTTCTAAAACATGATCCATCTTAGGTAATGGATAATTATCCATAAGTGATGATCGATTTAGGTTTCTAAAATATGCACACAGTCTGATCTCACCATTTTTCTTTCTCACTGGGACTAAATTGGCTACCCACTCAGAGTATCTCAGTGCGACAATGATTTTAGCATCCATGAGTTTTTTGACTTCTTTTTCTATTACCAGTAGTAGGATAGGGTTAATCTTCCTGAGTTTTTGCTTAAAAGGTTTGACACCTGGTTTCAGAGGAATTTTATGTTCCATTATAGTAGTGTCATAAGTTCTCAATTCATCATAAGACCAATCGAAAACATATTTATATTGTCTAAGCAACTCAACATACTTACTTTTGATTTCAGGAGATAGATAGTTGGATAATTTCACCAACCTAGGATTTTGTTTGGCACCTATATTGCAATCCTCGACCTCCTCTGGCTGAGGTTGTAAGGTAGACTTCAAAGGGATGTCATCATGATTAAATATCCTTTCTAAGGGGATCATACCCTTAGGTATCTTATTATTTTTTAAAACAAGCATCCGGTGGTTAGCGATTTTATCTTGGAACTCTTGGGGGTCTTCACCTTCCTGCATTATCCAAATAGGGTCATTCTAGTTTTCTTGGTTAGCATGCGTTTCGGCAAAGTCATCTACTGTTTCTAAAAACTTCCGGATTTGTTCATCGTCCTCAAAAGCTTGTCAATGTTGTATGTTATTCAATATGGAAGGCCTATGTCTCATTAGTATATCATATTTTAATTTGAAAGCACTGGGAGGTGTGAACGTTGAAGTTGCTTTGGCTAATGCATCCACCTGTTAATTTTCCTCTCTTGGAATATAATGAATATTAACAGAGGAGAAAAAAAATTTGAGCCGATCCCAAACACAATTTTGGTAAGACCTTAACCTAGGATGTTTGGCCTAGTATTGATGATTTACCTATTTCATGATTAGCTCTACATCGCCAAAGAATTCCAAGTTTTTAATTTTCATTCTCTTGGCATATTCTAATCCTAACACTAAGGATTCATACTCTCATACATTATTAGTGTTGTCAATGTTCCATTGTAACCTATAAGAGAAAGGGATAACAAATTTGTCACTAGGTGCCACAAAGAGCACTCCAAACCTTGCTCCAAAATAAGATGAGACACCATCAAAAAACATTTTCCAAACACCAGTGCTATATACATCCTTCTTTATTTGTTATTTTTCTTTTTTATTTTCTGTACAACTTTCCTCTATACATACATCAATATTGTCATCGATAGATAAAATACAATTGCCTAAATCTTGATCAACAATATTGTTACAAGGGAAAAAATCTCTATGGCCAAGGGTAAACCACAACAGACAGGTATGACTACAGAAACCAACTCAATTCCAACATATTCTATATAAACTAATGTGCAATGAAAGAGACAGGCCTACCTCGATCCAACGTTTGATGATGTTCCACTGTTGAGCACTTTGACCCAAAGCTTTATACCTGCGAGAATTTCTCAACAAACAAGCAAAGCAAGTATATAGTGATGATATAAAAGGGTTTAGCACATCAGATAGCATAATCCATTAATAAACATTACAAACATGCCCATGGATAGTAATCATATATTTGCAAGATACCAATAGGACAGGAAAGGAGTATTTATATTAATAATTGATAAGCAGAAGTGTCAACATTACAGACTTTCGTGTCGGCACGGTTTGAAACCAAGAAACCAAGTTCCTTCCAACTGGGTCCCCACCACTTCAATCCTCCACCAAAGGAAAGCTCATGAGAAAGAGGCAAAGAGGTCCTCTCAATAATAAGGGAATAGCTTGGGGGTTGAACACTATGTTCAGACTTGAGGGACAAAGGGATGCGGACTCAATATGAAGTAATTTCTCCATAGTAACTTTGCTCTCAAAGTTGAATGCTTTCTCCTTCTTTTCCATAGTTAGAAATTGTGCTCTTATATCCTCCACGATGCAATTGAAGAGCCGAGTCAGAATGTTTCCAG
>JASDQU010736890.1:50492-76235 GCA_032191745.1 Picea mariana
TGAATAATATATGGCATGCCATTTCTGGTGGTATGTGGAACGTTACATAACTCCTCACGGTTTGAGAGTTATGGCCTTACAAAGTTGGAGGACCCTCACATGTCATCTAGAAGCCCCAAAAGGTCAAAGTAGTCCAAGTGGTTTAAGGGATTTTAAAAGGTAAATAATAAAGTAAAGTGATGAGTGTACTATAATTAAAATTGAATACAAAATAAATTATTTAAATAATAAATTTAATGGAGAAATTAGAAGTGGGTTAACCCTAAAATAAGGAAAGTGGGGCCAAGTGACCTAGAAGATGTTTTTAAGGAAGCTACTTGGAGAGTATAAATAAGAGGCAAGGCTCTCTCATTTTAATCACACTTGAACATATTGAATATCTATATGTGTCTGAGGTAACCAAGGATATCTAAGCCAAAATTCTGAGGAAAGGTGAAAAAAAGAAGGCTGAAATGCAAGGAAGGATAAATTCTTTTGATGGTGCTTTCTAAGGTATGTTATTTACAGGTCATCTCACCATTTTCACTATAACTTATTTTTTTTAATGATTCAGACCGTGAAATTTCTATGCCATTGAGAAAACATACCGAAGTATCTATGGTAAAAAAATCATCTTGTGGTTTGTTGTATTTTGGGAGTTACACTCCGTGGAAAATAGGGTTTGTGGCTAGTCCTGAAACTAGTCAAAAACAGGTGTTTCGGGTAAAAACGTCATAACTTCTTCATAACATATCCAAATTCAGTGAGACCAAATACGTTGGTTATGGTACAGGATGTAGTATTTTTTTTAACAGTTTCAGATCAATTAAATGAATATTTTGTGCGGACCACACTCTACAAGGTCGCTCTCTAGAATAATCCAAAATTCAGCAAGGTATGTCATTTTTGCTATAACTCCTTTTCTGAAAGGTTTCAAGTAGTGAAACTTGGAGGAATTGCATAAAACACACTGAAGAACATTTTTTATCAGTTTCAGATCTTTATTCATTACAGGTACAAAGTTATGATTATTTCAAGTTGGGGTTTTTGACTAATCCAAAACTAGTCAGGGTTGAGACAAGCAGTTGATGAGTTGGCACATACATGAGGTGTATAGTTGATGATGTTGGTAAATATTGATGAGTATTTGAAACATGATTGGTATATACTTGGTACATGGTTGGATACACTTGTTTATGGTACAGGTTGATTACGGGTTGTTTGGCACAGGTTGGTGCATGGTTGATGCACTTGTTTATGTTGATAGATTTATATCTGTTGAGGATTGTTGCCTCAACTTAGTTGGTGCTGAGAATGTAAGATGAGTCTTTCATATAGAGCCGATGCTCTTGTAGAGCTGTACTCTATTCAGTTATTGTTGAAAAACCCCCGGATTGAAGTCCATAATAAAAAGAAAAATTGTGCATACATCTTGTGTTCTTTGTGTTCCTTGTGGATATGATTTGTTGATGATATGTTGTTGATATATGTTTATGATATGTATTGACATCTAACTGATTATAAATGACAGCAGTGAGTAATGAGCAAATGTTGAATGTTAACTAAGGAGTTCTTGTGTAAGAGGGAAGTTTTGGGAAAAAGATCCCCACACTCATTCACCCCCCCCCTCTAAATGTGGTAGGTGTGTCCAACAGAAAGTGCATCGGTGCTCCCCCAATAACAAAATGCACTAGTGTGCCACCGATAAAAAATTGCACCGGTGCACCCCCAATAACAAAGTGCATCAGTTTGCGTGTTCTTTTCAATAACATTGTGGAGTTTAAAATAAAAATAACTTTGTTCACATAAGTGCGTGATAAACAATAATGAGGCACTGATGCTTCTATTAATTAATAGAGCATCGGTGCTTATATTAATTAATATAGCATCGATGCTTCTATTAATATTTAGAGCATCGATGCTTCTATTAATCTTATTTTGTAAAAAAAAAACATAGTTTTTATATCTGATGATTCCTATCTTTTTATATAGAATATGGTTGATACAATTTCAAGGAAAACAATGTATTGTAGCAAGAACGATGGTAGCTCATCCCAACAAGAGAACAAGGCAAGTTCTTTATGTTGTATTAAAAAATTAATATCTTTGAATTATTTGTAGGTTTAAATTAATGATGTGTGTTGGTTAAGGCATGTCGTGAAAATTCCAAGGGACAAATGAGGGGAAAAACAATACATGTTGGTGGGGATGTCCAAAAAAGTGTACAAGGAGTTGGTAAAATAAATTAACATAATTGCATCGTAGGAGAAGTCATCCCAACAATTACAATGTGCATAAGAGGTATGTAATCATTCATTTATGCTTTTATGTACATCGAATTTAATTATCGCATAAAATACTAATTTCCAATTGTTTTGTCGTAGAAAAGAAAAATAAAATAAAACCCATTCACCACATAAGACAGGATGATGAGGAATAAAAGGGTTGATCACAAAGTTTGTGAGTACTTACTTTTTATATCTTACTTAAAATTTCATCTTTGTTGTGATATTTATATTTAAATAAGTAATTTACACTAATCCATGGATGTCTTCTAATAGGTGCTAACATACAAAGAAGAGTCAACTAAAGAATTGATAGACATTGGGTAAAGTATGGGTCATGAGTATATGTTGAAGTATCAATGTTTAACTAAAATTTTCTAAGTAGCTATGCTTTTTAACTTCTCCTATTTTATAATTAATGGAACTTCAAGAAACATTTATATTAATTATATCAATTGTGCTTTGTTAAGGCGTGTTAAACATACAGGAAACAAAGTATGGAGTGCATCCAACATAAGAGATTTTGAGAGACGACATGAAACATGGCTTCAAAAGAATATGTATTGCTTATGAAATAGTCCCTGCTATGGTACACTTTTTTATTTACACAATCATGTTTATTCTACTATATATATATTACACTTTATTTCTATGTTTGTAGATGGAACATGAAGAGGTGGAACATCGAAAACAAATTGATCAAGAAAACATTAGGTTAAATAACCAAAGTACAATATCTCATATAAGTGATGAAGAAATGAAGCATGCACGCAGCTCTAGCGATGATAGCAATTCAAGCAATGTCAAATAACAATCAATATAATTGAATGTTACTGCAAGTTCTATGTTTTGGAATATTTGCCTGTGAAAATCAAGGATTGTGTTTAATGTACTCAACATATTGTCCCAATTGCATGAGGACATGTTACCGATGAGTGTAAAAATTACATATCAGTTGCATTTTGATTATTGTGGACCTTTACGTTGTCCCATTTTGTATCATGATGGGTCACTTATTCGTATACAATAAATTGGGTTTCTTATATTATTGCATTGTCAAATGTTGTAAAATGTTGTGTTGATTATTAATTAATATATGGATGATTTACATTGTTACAAATAATAGAGGAGTAATCCATTGGATAATGCATTAATGCAATCATTATATCAAAATGCAATAACATAAATATAAAAATCAATATTGTTATAACAAATATTTGATTTGAGATGATTAATTGAAAATTTGTAAAAAAACATAATTAATTAAAATATATACATATTGTTGCACTTCATTCTTTTGAACTCACTAAATGGTGCATTTTTATGAGTTATACACAATGGTGCTAAAAATTGTGAGAAAGCAACGTTGCTTTACATGACATAATTTACGATTATATTTGTATCATTTCAAAATATTTTGATGTGCATGATTAAAATACGCACCAGTGCATGCATAAACATAAAAATCATTGGTTCTTTTTGTTTATGTGTGTGCACCAGTGCTTCTCATTTATGTGTGGGCATCGATGCTTCTCATTTATGTATGTGCATTGGTTCTTCTCATTCAAGTGTGTGCATTGACGCTTCTCATTTATGTGTGTGCATCGATGCTTGTTATTTTATGTGTGTGCATCGGTGCTCATCATTTATGTGTATGCATCGGTGCTTCTCATTTGTGTATGTGCACCGGTACTAGTGCTTCTCATTTATGTGTTCACACCATTGCATTTTGACAATAAAAGCACCCGTAAAAAAAAAAAAAAAAAATTCGCCTGCCCATTTTTTTTAGCTATATGGAACATTCGTCAAAACCTCTGCAACCAATAGAGGAAGTTGTAGCGGAGGTTTTTTTTTTTAAATTGCCAAATTTTGTAACATCAAAAACCTCCGCTAGAAGGTGTTCTCCTTGTAGTGTTAAGCATCATCTTTATCGGAGAGGTCGAGACATAAACTATGACATGAGATGACAAAATATGTGTTCTAAAATGTGATATTTCTTTAACCAAAGAGAGGGCTTGCTTTTCTATTTTTGAGTATTTCAATTCATAATCATGCAATGTTTTGCTCATTAAACAAATTGGTAATTCTTCTCCCTTTGAATTCCTTTGTGTTAATATGGAAGCAATAGTTTCTTCTGAGAAAAACGAATATAGTATAAAATATTTATCAAATTTTGGGTTGACGAGGACTGGAATAGTAGTAATTGCATGCTTTTTTTTTTGTGAATATTATTTGAATCTTTGTAGTCCATTCAAATTTCTAGTCTTTCTTCAACAATTTGTTGATTGACTTTACAATTGTAGCATAGTTTGGAACAAATCTTCGTAAAAAATTTAGCTTTCCAAGGAAGGATTGTACACCCTTTTTAGATGTTGGAGGATTGAGATCATTAATGGCTTTAATTCATCCTGGATCTATATATATGCCTTCTTTACTTACTATATGACCCAAAACTTTTCTATCTATACTACAAATAAACATTTATTAGGATTTAAGGATATTCCATACATTTTGCAACGTTCAAAGACTTGTATAAGATGTTTGATATGTTATTTTCTTAGTTTTGAATGAATAGTCAGATCATCTTGATAGTCTGCCATAACTTTTCCTATCAAATCCTTAAAGGCATGGTCCATTGCCCTATGAAAAGTCACACCAACATTTTTCAACACAAAAGGCATGAAAATATAAACATAAGTATCCCATAGTGTAACAAGGGCGATATTGGATCTATCCTCTTCAGCAACAAATACTTGGTTATATCCAGAAAAACCATCCAGCATGGACATTAAAATAGAGCTAGTGACTTATTGTAATAACATCGTCATGTTAGGGAGTGGATAATTATCGTTAATACTTGCTCATTTGAGATCTCTGAAATCAACACAAAGACGAATGTCTTCATTCTTTTTTCTAACAACAACGAGATTTGAGAGCCATTCTGAATGTCTAATTGGAAAAATTATGCCATCCTTCTTCAATTTTTCCAACTCCATTTTTACTAAGGGATTCAACTTGGGATTTATCATTCTTTATTTTTGCTTAACAACCGTTGATCCCTCTTTGAGCGATATAATGTGTTGAAAAATAGACTCGTCATATTCCTTCAGATCAACATAAGTCCAAGCAAAAATGTCATGAAATTCTTTGAACAATGAAGTATATTGACGTATTTCTTCAATTGTACAACTAGTACCAAGATTTAAATACTTTGGAGAATCAGGAGTACCAATGTTGATTTTTTGTGTCTCTTGAACCTTCCTAATAGATGTCTCTTCTTTTGGATCTGGGATTTTTGTTTGGTAATCTCTTGTAAAAATAGATTCCAAACTGACATGGTCCTTAGAAAAAACTGCAACACTCCATTCACCAAGCTCTTTGGGAAAATTGTGTTTTTCTTCTAATTCATTTGAAATCATTGAATCATGATATGTGAGGAAATTTGCAATATGTTCATCATTTTCAAAAACTTGCAAATGCTCTTGATTATCAGGTATTCAAGGCTGGAAAATTCTCTTGACATGAAATGTACTTTGATTTTGGAAATCATCTGAATTGAAAAGAGATGCAACTACTACCAATGAATCAACTTTTTTGTTCTTCTCTCGAGGAATGAAAGAGATATTGAAAGAATTAAAGGAATACATGAGTTCACATGCTCTTTTTGCATAATGATTTAACTTTTCTTTCTTGATTTTGTACTTTTTCTTGATACGATTTATAACTAACTTTGAGTCACTAGTTACCACCTAATTTCTACTCTCATCTAGAGAGAAAGAATCATTCCTTGGATCGATGATTCATATTTTTCTTCGTTATTGGTGCATGGGAATTCCAATCTAATGGCATGTGGATATATACCAGATTGAGGACTTTTAAAAATTATTCCAACTCCATTTCCAGACTTAGAACAAGCGCCATCAAATGACATTTTCCAAAATCCTTGGAAATAATCTTCTTCATCTTGCTTAAGAGGTTTTATTTGTTCTGTGTTGAGGACAACACAATTTCCAATTCCATAATCAATGTAATTCTGCATTATTTCATTCTCTTTCTTCTTAAATGATATGGGATTTTTAATTTCTTGATGAACCCTAACCATTGTCCCATATTTATTAGGAAGCATCATGCAACTTTCATCATTCATAATATACCCTCCAATTAACGAACACTGATCCCTTCCTAATACAACTCTATATGTTAACGGAAAATCTACAACCATAATAGTGAAAAATATTGTAATATGACGGGTTACACTTATCCACGCACAAAAATATTTTATTTCACCACATGTCAGGACTTTTCTTGAATCAATGGCATATATGCTTTATCTAGTATCATAGTATTTTGTGCATCCCATTCCAAGTGCTTCCATGACTGATAGTGGCATGATGTTGTTAATGGCCCCACTATCAAACAAACAATTATGTAATGTAAAATCATGATTTTCTATGGATATGTAAAATGGTGGGATTTTACCCCTTGGCCTTACTGATGAAACATTCCATTGTTGCCTTGTATTCATGACAACAACTTCTATTTTTGTATTTGTATTATGCAATATCTTCAAAATATTTTCTCTTTGTTGTGGTATCTTTACCACCTCCATGAAGGGTAAGGTGATTCTGAGCTTGGCTAGTGATCTAGGTGGATATCAGTGGCCAGCCACCTCTTCCACTGGCTTGAAAAATAGTTTTCCACCTTGGCAGTTTTTTGGGTTCCAAACTTTCAGGATCGTTTTGAGGCCTTAAACGACATTTTTTGGGGATTTGGGGCCCAAGTGACTGTCAATGGCATTGACCTAAGCCAATCGAAAATCTTTCTTCTCAGTTAGACCTTTCTACCGAGCTATCGTGCGTCTAAAACAGAGATCGTATGCAAAAGTTACGACCCCAGGAAGTTGATGTACTAACTTACCTCAATGGGGCCCACATGAATTTTCGCGCTTCATATCCTAGGGTAAGGTTTTTGGATGTCTAGGGTTTTGGCATTCATATTTATTGTAAAAATGCCTTCAGAGCCTCATTGTAGTCATCTTCTTGCGAATGAGCGCAGTTGTAACATCTCTTCTCAGAGATAAGCCACCACCATTCTAGCAAGCTTGTTTTCCGTTGCATTTTATAGTTTACGCTTATTTCCTTATTGAATAGAAACCAATTTTACTGTATATATGTTATTTTGTGTTAAGCATCTTTTGATAATAATCTCTATTCATTTCGTTATGCTCATAAAATCTAGATCAGTGGTATCAAAGCGGTATGCTCCTTGTCGTTTTTAATGCATGTCCCCAACGAGGTCAGGGTACAAAGAATTAGGTCTCGAGCTTGTTTCTCTTGAGGACAAAAACTCTCGCATGCCCAAGCGACCTCTCATGGTGGGAGAAAATAAACACGATGGGACAAGAGATCCCTTCAAAACATTTCTCGAGGAATCCCTCGCACAACATAGGAATGAGATGATGGATATTTTTGTGCAAATCCTTTGGCGAATACCAACAGGCGACATGTATTCCTCAAACAGAGGCGTCGCCCCTTCAAGGTACAAATCAACTTCGATATTCCTATTTTTGAAGGTCAGATAGACGCAGATGTTGTAGACAAATGGTTGGATCTTCTAGAAGGGTATTTCTTTGTCCATAACTTCTCGAATAGAAAAAATATTACTTTTGCACTCCTCAAATTTGTTCCCCATGTCAAAGATTGGTGGGAAAATTTCTGCGAGCAAAAGGAAACAGAGGAACCCTCATTATTTACAGTTGTGGTCACCTAGGAGTCCTTCAGGGATGCTATTAAGGAACAATACTACCCTGTTGGAAGTGTAACACCCCAAGGTTGAGCCCCTACTGAATTGTAATCGTCTTTATAGGCTGGTGAGCCAAGTGTTTATACGCTGGTAGACTTATATGTTAATAGGTCGGCGAGCCTAGATGCTTAAGGCCAGCGAGCCTATTTTTGTATATGTAGACACTCATATCATTAATAAAATTACATCGTTGCGTGTAGACCGACCATGAAGAAAGAGTTATGGGGGACTAAGCTCCACTAGGTAGGGTAAGGGAAGGGGCTAAGTGTCTAGGAATATGGGATAAGCTAGAGGGATTACCTCTAAAGGAATAATATTTTATTATTATTTCCTAAAATCTAAGGTTGACATAACCGGTGTTGTCCTAAGTTCTTGGAAAGGGAACGAGTGTTAAGTGGAGCTCATGTAGCTTCAGGAAGACATGTGTCAACCTGGGTGCATGCATTTTATAGCGGGGAAAGCTAGCTTGTTGGGGGTTCACTTCCCATTCTAACATTCCTTGGTCGTTCATGCATTCCCTCACCATTCTGGGATGCTCACGATTCGTTGGAAGTCTTCCATCCTTCCTGATTCACCCATGGATCCACCTTTTGAACCATCTCTCCATCATCGACCTTTGAACAAGCACGCGCCTAGGGAACCTGCAGTCATACTTGAGTTATCCTATGTATCTCTTGTGAAGCTTGGCGCACCCTGTGTTTTCCTGAGCCTGTGTTGTGTCTTAACGGTTGGATGTTATAGCCCACGTAGTTCTTTGACTGAGCGTGACTTGTTGTCATCATATGTTCTATGCTGAGCTTCGATGTTTCCAACGCCCTTACTTGAATTGACTTAGGAGCTAGATTGAAGAAACAGGTTGTCAGGCCTGTGGTTTGAAGAGGCGGGTTGTTAGGCCCATGGACTAAAGAAGCAGGTTGTCAGGCTTGTAAGCAACTCTATCTAGGTGAGAGAGGTTGTTGGGGAAGTGATTTCCTAGAGAGAGCCCAACTGCAGCTATATTGCTAGGAGAATTCTTGTCTGGCATGTTGTTGAAGCCTTGGAAGGGAAGTGGGGTAGTCGAAGGATTGTTGAGCAGAGAAGAGGCACACTTCCTATGGTGGGACATGCATGTGAGGAATGAGAAGTTGTAGGTTGTTAGTGTGAGTTGGCTCCTGGGAGATAATCCTTCATGTTGATCTGTGCGACTTTTCTGTTGTACTTGCCAAGCCTAGAAATCCCTTGCCCAGTGGAGTTTAGTCCTAGCTCGGGGGTGACCCACTATTAAGCTTGATGAGCAGCGTGGTCTAAGGCTGGGAGGTTCGTGGAAGGTCTACACACATTTGGTGGTCATCTATTAAAAGATAAGTACCAAATAAATGTTGATTGAATGTTGTGTAATTGTACATGTGTTATAATTGATCAGTAATGCCTGGATATATCATATATGTTGTAGGTGTAGGCTTACTATCATTTCCGCATTAATATATGTGTTATTAGAATATGTTTTATATATGCATATATTGTCTATATGTTTTAATGTTATTTCCACATGAATAGTGGCATGAACAAAATGCTATAGTTGTTAATTTTCATTAAATAGATATGCATATAAATTTACAAATTGGTATCAGAGCTAAAAGAAAGGATAGAGTTGATTGGGTAGCGTTACCCGGCAGAGGATGATGGTAGGGGACGTTACAAATTGGTATCAGAGCCATGGTTTCAACACTAAGCCTAGATGGGCCATGTTAGTGGAGATTGAAGCAAAAGTTTGGAAAGGAATTGTTGTCAAAATCGACAAAATTCAATTTCTGAGCCCATGGTTTCAACACTAAACTTGGATGGGCCACAAATGAGGAATTCGGAGTAAAACGTCTAGAGAATTTTGATGTACAGAGTGCCAAAAGGGGTTTGAGGAGAACACTTGAACTATGTTCGGAAGCACAGTAGGTGTAAGAATTTAAGAAATGGCCACAGATAAAGAAACCACAACATCTGTGGTGATTGGGTCGTAGGATCTGTTCGGGAGAAGGAGGATCCTTCACAACCGTCAAATCTGGAGAAAAGTGCATGAAGGTTAACCTCCAAGTCATTTCGGACTTTGCAACTTTGGTGAAGTTTATGAGTTATAATAGAAAGAGGGGCTAAAGCCCGAAGTTCCGGAGACCTGAAGAGGATCTACACCATAGATCCAGAAGGGGGGGGGTTACCATTGGATTTGATCAAGGACGGATCAGCTTGATTTGGGAGTTTGACGTTTGGGAGAAATGGAGTATGTTGATGCGCAAACTATTGAAGCCCGAAGTCCCGAAGCAAAAGATCAGAAGTGACGTGGCTTACTAACGTCACTCGAAATGACGTGGACACATGGGATGTGTGCCATGTGTCAGTGAGCTAAGAACCTTTGGATGATTGAAGTTCTAGTTAGAACATGACACATGTCAGTCGTTTGATTGGGACACGTGTCCGCTTCTAATATTTTTCCATGTGGCCCTCCTCTCAATCATGGATGATGGGGCCCCTGATGGTCACGGTGGATGTGTGGCGCAAGATTGTGAATTTTGAAGACTTGACACTATGGAAGAAATGGTCCATGAGGGAATGGAAGGAAGAAATCCCCGAAGTTATGTAGCGTTAAGGTGACGTGGCGTAATGACATCACCAGGGGTGACGTGGAAGTATTCATAGATTCACGGTTCGGGAGTATTGGAGTGTGTTAGTGCAGAGTCTCCCGAAGCCCAAAAATTTGAAGTCCTGAAGCCTCGAATGCTCTGAAGTCCCGGAGCTCCAAAACCGAGAGTCCCATAGTGAGTATCAGTCATTGGATGCTGGGAAGTCGTGGACTATTGATCCACCCTACGTCATGAGTTCACCAATTCGGCACTCCGAGAGATTTGTTGGGAGGTGCATTGGAAATTTCCAAAGCTGGAGTCCCCGAAGCTCCGATCCACCGTAGATCTGAGCAAGGAATGTGGACCGTGGATCCACTATTCTACGTGTGTTGGATAGTTCGTTGTTATGTGATGTTGTAAGGTGCGGAAAAATGGAAACCTCTGAATTTCGGGAGATCGATGTTTCAAGGCTCCGAATAAGCACCCAAACCATTAGCACTGAGTCATAGTCATAGTCACATGTGAACCAAGGGATGAAGAAAAGGGATAGCATTGTAGAACAGAGTTGGGCTTAGAGATAGAATCTTGAGGGGTTCTTGACCAACCAATCCCACTTAAAATGGAGTCTGATATTATTTTATTAAGTCAGAATGGTTTATGATATTCTGAGAGAATTATTAAGGGCTGATAAAGTGACAAAATTTGGTTGACAGCACATTTTGCAGAGTTAACAATTGATAGAACTGAACCGAATTTATCCTCGGTGCAAAGAAATGGAGGAGGTAGAGGATGCTTACAGTTCAGAGAATGAAGTTATATGAATGGATTTCCATTTGGGAGTTGAAGGAATGAACTCCAATGGGCATGGAGAAGGGTTAGAGAAAGAAGTGAGCATGATGAAAATCATCAAAAGTTTGCAAAAAGACGTCCAAATTCACCAGGCTGATAATGAAAGGCTTAAGAAATCCAAGGAGCAATAGGAAGACTTCAACATGAAGTTGATGCAAATCTTAAAAAGAATAGAAAAGAAATTGGATAAGGAGAGTGGCTCAAGCAAATCAGGAAGTCACGGGTCTCCTGATGAGAAAAGAAGAACAAGAAGTGTTAGAAGACATCACCATCACTCCCCGAGGCATTCCAATAAGAGAGCACACAGCATCTCAATTACATCCCCTATCAGGAAACATAAGAGGTCTGGGGTGGATGAGCTACGAGGAGAAATGAACAAAATCAAACCTCCTACATTTGATGGTAAGCACAAGAAGGATGAAGATGCAAAAACATGGTTGTTGGGCATGATAAATTATTTTCAATTGCATAATTATTCTTCTCACATAGAGGGAATAATTTCCATCTACCAACTCAAAGGAAAGGCATCCATGTGGTGGGATCAGCTTGTGCAGGTGCAGCACATTAAAGAGAAAAATGTTACTTGGAGGGAATTCAATAAGTATTTTGAAAAGAAATACTTTACTAAGGGGTACTATGACAAGAAAATGAAAGAGTTCTTTGAACTCAAGCTTGGGATTATAGCAATAGATGAATATGAAAGAAGGTTTTTAGAATTGTTGAAGTATGTTTCTTTCATCAAGGATGAGACAGTAAATATTCAGAGGTATTTGAGTGATTTGCCACCATTCATCAGTGACAAAATAAAATATGATGATCCCAAAACATTGGAGGAGACCATAAGGCGAGCCAAGTGCCTATATGATCAGCAAAAAGCAAGGCCAACTTTCCAAAAATATTGGGAAGACAAGAAGAAATTCAATATGGATCAGTGGAAGAAGGGAACTAAGCCACCATTCTTCAGAAATAATCCTCATGGACAGCAAACTTCTAGAGAACCCAGAACGATTGAGACAGGAGGTCAAAGGCCAAGGCAGCCACCTATCCAATGTTGGGGTTGTAAAGGAGATCGTATGTTTAGATATTGTCCTCATAGAAGTGACAAAGTGAGAGATGTTCAAAATGTATAGCGAGCTGAGACAGTGGGGGACATGGGCAAAAATGTACCAAGGATCTATGCATCCCTGGACAACAAGAAAGCATAGTATCAATCACATATGATTGAAGTGGAAGGTATGATCAACAACCAAACCATTGTTATTTTAATTGATTCAGGAGCTAGTCATAATTATGTAGATGCTCAGATGGTGGAAAGTTTTCATTTGCCAAGAAACAAGCATGGAAAACCTTGGTTGGTGCAGCTGGATACCAGAGCCAAAAGAAAAGTTAATGAGATGGTTAAGTCATGACTTATGGACATGAATTGACTGAGCACAAGGGAATATTTGAACATCTTGCCTTTAGGTTCCTATGACTGTCTAATTGGGATGGATTGGTTGGACCAACATCCTGCTATCCTGGACTGTCATAAAAAGGAATTTAATTGCTTGGATGAGAAAGGGAACCTAAGGAAAGTCCAAGGAATTCCCAGGGCAGTTGTTGTTCGAGAAATTTCAGCAATGCAACTGAAGAAATGCTATAGAAAAGGGTTTCAAATTTTTGTAGCTCATATGGAAGAAGCACCTAAGGATAAGGTGCCAAATTTGGAGGATCATGCAGTCCTAGAAGACTTTGAATATGTTTTCAAGGAAGTACCAGGGCTACCCCCAAAGAGAGATATTGATTTCTCCATAAATTTGATACCTGGGGTAGCTCCAGTGTCAAAGACTCCTTATAGAATGGGTACACCAAAGTTGAAGGAGTTGCAAATGCAGCTTGAAGAAATTCTGAAGAAGGGGTATATACACCCAAGTGTGTCACCTTGGGGTGCCCCGGTTTTATTCATGAAGAAGAAATATGGTACATTGAGATTGTGTATCAATTTCAGACAGTTGAATAAAGTAATTATAATGAACAAGTATCCCTTACCAAGGATTGATAATCTCTTCGATCAGTTGAAGGATGCAAGGATATTTTCGAAGATAGATCTCAGGTCAGGATACCATTAGGTAAGGATTAAAGAGGAAGACATCAGCGAGACCGCCATTAGGACAAGATATGGTCATTATGAGTTCACAATGGTGCCATTTGGTTTATCAAATGCACCAGTTATTTTCATGTGCTTAATGAATGGTGTTTTCCAAGAATATTTGGACAATTTTGTCATTTTCTTTTTGGATGACATTCTTGTATTTTCCAAGTCGGAAGAAGAGCATGAGCATCATTTGAGGATGGTGTTGAAAGTGCTAAGAGAGCCTCAATTGTATGCCAAATTGAGCAAGTGTTCATTTTATCAAAAAAGAATTCACTATTTGGGGCATATCATATCAGAAGAAGGAATAGCAGTGGACCTTGAAAAGGTAGAAGCCATTAGAGGGTGGACAGCACCTAAGAATGTGACAAAAGTCAGATCATTCATGGGTCTTGTTGGCTACTATAGAAGGTTCATTGTATGGTTTTCAAGAAAATCTTATGCCATCACTTCCTTGCAAAGGAAGGGGAAGAAGTTTCAATGGACAGAAGAATGTGAAGGAAGCTTCCAGCAATTGAAGCAGTTGTTAACCAGTACTCCAATTATGAGGATTGCAGATCCAAATGAAGAATTTTTTGTATGCACGGATGCATGTAAAGAAGGACTTGGTGGAGTCCTCGGTCAAAATGGGTTTGTTGTATGTTATGAATCAAGGAAGTTGAAGGAGCATGAAAGGCACCATGCCACTCATGATTTGGATTTGGCAACCATAGTGCACACTTTGAAGAAATGGAGGCACTATATTATGGGGAAGAGGTTTGAGCTGAGGACAGACCACAATGGTCTGAAATATTTATTTGATTAGCCAACTCTAAATGCCAAGCAAAGAAAATGGTTAGAATTTCTCAAAGAATATGACTTTGATATCAATCACATAAAAGGAAAGGAGAACAAAGTGGTTGATGCACTCAGCAGAAGATTGCATGAGTTGCATGCTACATCCATTAGCATGTACCACCCAGATTTGAAAAGCAGAATTTTAGAGGCTGCAAATTCAGATTTCAATACAAGGAATTGGTAACTAAATTGCAGCAAGGTAAAATGCAGCAGAAAGCTGAAGATTATGAATTGGGAATTGATGGAATTCTCTTGTACAAAAATAGAGTTTATGTACCAAATTATCATGAATTGAGGAGTACAAATTTAAAATAAATGCACAATGTACGTTATGTGAGACATCCAAGATATCAGAAAACAATTTCAGCAATCAAAATCCAATATTATTGGCCAGGTATGAAGAAGGAAGTTGTTGATTTTATTGCCAAATGCTTGGAATGTCAAAAGGTAAAGGTTGAGCATAGACACCCAGCAGGTTTTCTACAACCATTACCCATTCTTGAGTGGAAATGGGAAGTTGTAAAAATGGATTTCATCACAGGATTGCCCAGAACAAGCAAGCAACATGATGCAATCATGGTGGTGGTGGACAATCTTACTAAAGCTGCCCATTTTATTCCTATGAAGACTACTCACAAGGTACCTAACATTGTTGATATTTATATGAGGGAAGTAGCACACTTGCATGGCATACCCAAGACAAGTGTGTATGACCGAGACCCAAAGTTTACCTCAAAGTTTTGGAAGGGGTTATTCAAAGGGTTCAGAACAAATATGAACTTCAACACAGTATATCATCCTGAGTCGAATGGGCAAACAGAAAAGGTGAACCAAATGATAGAGGATATGCTAAGGATGTATGTGATGGACAAACCATCTAAATGGGAATATTATCTACACTTGGTGTAATTTGCCTACAACAATGGGTATCAAGCATCACTGAAGATGAGCTCGTTTGAAGCACTTTATGGAAGAAAGTGCAACACCCTAATAAGTTGGGACAACCCAACTGATAGGGTAGTGGTTGGGCTAGAGTTGCTCAAAGAAATGGAAGAGAAAATGCTGAAGATTAAACAGAATTTGAAGGCTTCCCAAGATAGGCAGAAAAGCTACGTTGATAAGAATAGAACTCATAGTGAATTTAAAGTAGGGGATCATGTATTCTTGAAAGTGAAGGCCAACAGAAGCTCCTTGAAGTTGGGAAATTGTTCAAAGTTGGTAGCTCAATATTGTGGGCCGTTTGAAATCCTAGAGAGGATTGGTCCAGTAGAATATATGCTTGCATTGTCTGCATCTATGTCTATACATAATGTATTTCATGTCTCATTGCTTAAGAAATGTATACCTGGTGCTAATCATGGTATTGATTGGAATGTGATTCAGGTGGACCAAGAAAGTGCTTTTCAGGTGCATCTAGTGTGCATACTAGACCGGAAAAGCAAGTAGCTTCGAAATCAATCCATAGGGATTGTAAAAGTTCAGTGGACCCTGTATGGTCCTGAGGACGCAACATGGGAGCATGAAGATGCTATGCGGGTAGAGTACCCACATATTTTTGAAGATTTTGGAAATCTTGTTGTTTGTTATGTAAATAAGTTGCACTGAGGGAAAGGCAAAAATAAGGGGAGGGGATTGTAACACCCCAAGGCCAAGCCCCTGCTGAATTATAATTGTGTTTATAGGCTGGTGAGCCAAGTGTTTATAAGTTGGTAGACTTATATGTTATTAGGTATGAGAGCCTAGATGCTTAAGGCCAGTGAGCCTATTTTTGTATATGTAGACACTCATATCATTAATAAAATTACATCATTGTCAGTAAACCGACCACGAAGAAAGGGTAATGGAGGACTAAGCTCCACTAGGTAGGGTAAGGGAAGTGGCTAAGTGTCTAGGAATAGGGTCTAATCTAGAGGGCTTACCTCTAAAGGAATAATATTTTATTATTATTTCCTAAAAGCTAAGGTTGACATAACCTGTGTTGTCCTGAGTTCCTGAAAAGGGAACGAGTGCTAATTGGAGCTCATGCAGCTTCAGGAACACATGTGTCAAACTAGGCGCATGCAGTTTATAACAGGGAAAGTTAGCTCGTTGGTGGTTCACTTCCCATTCTCGCATTCCTTGGTCATTCACGCATTCCCTCACCATTCTCGGATGCTCATGATTCTATGGAAGTCTTCCATCCTTCCCAATTCACCAATGGATCCATGCATTGAACCATATCTCCATAATCGACCTCTGAAAAAGCACGCACCTGGGGAACATACAGTCATACTTGAGTTATCATGTGTATCTCAAGTGAAGCCCGGCACACCCTATATATGCATGAGCCTGTGATGTGTCTTAACGTTTGGTTGTTACAGCCCACGCAGTTCCTTGACTGAGAATGGCTTGTTGCCATCATCTGTTCTATATTGAGCTTCGTTGTTGCCATCGCCCTTACTTGAATTGACTTAGGAGATAGATTGAAGAAGAAGGTTGTCAGGCCTATGGTTTTAAGAGGCACATTTTCATGCCCATGGACTAAAGAAGTAGGTTTTCAAGCCTGTAAGAAACTCTCTCCAGGTGAGAGAGGTTGTTGGGGAAGTGATTTCCCAGAGGGAGCCCAACTGCAGCTACAGTACTCGGAGAATTCCTGCCAATCCTGTTATTGAAGCCCTGGAAGGGAAGTGGGGAAGCCAAAGGATTGTTGAGTAAATAAGGGGCACACTTCCTGGGGTGGGACAAGAATGTGGGGAATGAGAGGCTATAGGTTGTTAGTGTGAGATGGATCCTGGGACATAATCCTTCATGTTGATCTGTGTGACTTTCTTGTTCTACTTTCCAAGCCTAGGAATCCCTTTCACACTGGAGTTTAGTCCCAGCTTGGGGGTGACCCACTGCTAATCTTGATGAGCAGCTTGGCCTAAGGCCAGGAGGTTCATGGAAGGTCTGGACATAGTTGGTGGTCATCTATTAAAAGATAAGTACCAAATCATTGTTGATTGAATGTTGTGTAATTGTACATGTGTTATACTTGATCAGTAATGCCTGGATATATCATATATGTTGTAGGTGTAGGAGTACTTTTATTTCCACATTAATCTGTGTGTTATTAGAATATGTTGTTTGTATCCATATATTGTCTGTATGTTTTAATGTTATTTCTGCATAAATAGTGGCATGAACAGAATGTTATAGCTGTTAATTTGCATTAGATGGATATGCATATAAATTTACAAATTGGTATCATAGCTAAAAGAAAGGATAGATTTGATTGGGTAGCGTTACCCGACAAAGGCTGATGGTTGGGGATGTTACAGAAGTTATGACGACCTGTACACAAAATGGACCACACTGTGGCAGGAAAGAGACCAAGTAGTGCTAAAGTTCACAAATATCTTCCATACCTTGTGCACCAATATGGGTATCAAATATTTTGAGTGACATCTGGTGCTCAAGTATCACAGTGTTCTGCATAGATACATCCAAGCTTAAATGGAGTTTATGGACATCTCATCCTTGGGCGCGGCCTACCGATATGTCGTCAAAATTGAGTAGAATCTCAAACAAAAGACATGGCAATTTGGGCCTGGGAACCCCTCACAAAAAAAGCCAGGAAAAGGCGTCCCCAACCAGTAGAAAAAAGGACAGAGCAAAGACGAACCACCTTAGAACAACTTGTCCAGGCCGCAAGCAAAGAAGGACACCGGAAAGACAAAGAAAGTATCGGGAAGTGGTGCGACTTCCATAAGAGCCCCTAGCATAACACTATTAATTGCCACTCAAAGAAATCATTGGTGGCTGAGGTGAAATCCTATTAATCAGATGTGAGTTTTGACTCTGAGTCGGAACCAGAAAGGGGGAGATGGATCATTGACACAGAACCCAGTGCTATCGTTTCTACCACCAAGCTCTAGCTGGGTGAACCAGACGAACTAGAGGAAGGCGAGTGCCTTTTTCATTCACAGATGTGGGTGAAGGGTACCCCACTGCACTTCATCGTTGATAGTGGTAGCCAAAAGAACCTCATCTCAATAGAGTTTGTCAAGCGACTCGCCTTGCCGAAAATGCCACACCCGCATCCCTACACCATCAGATGGCTCCACCAAGGAAGTGACATCTACATCAGCCAACAATGTTGCATGTCATACAGCGTCAAGCCCTTCAAAGGTGAGGTATTGTGTGATGTTTCCCCTCTCGAAGTTTGTAATTTTATTTTGGACCAACCTTATTTATGGAAACTCCACGTTGTGTATGATTCTAGGCCTCACAGTGTTATTATTACTTTGAACAATAAATTGTACATGATACCCGAGGCAGTCCCACCTAGTGTTATTTCCTTGATCTATGCCAAGCAATGCAGGAAGGTCATCTCTCAGACGGGGAAGTTTGTCTTCTTCGTGATTCTCTCTCAGAATGAGCAAAAGATCGCAGCCACATCCAGGGTCTCTATGGTCGACCTCTCCACAAAGCAGAAGCAAGTAGATAAGGTCGTGGAAGAATACGCAAATATCTTCTCTTCACCTACCAAGGTACCTCTGCACTGTCAAGTCAAATACCCCATCTATCTTACCCCTGGCACACCACTATCCAATGGGCCAATCTACCACCACTCTTTGTTATAGAATGAGGATATCAAGCAACATATCCAAGAACTACTCCACAAGGGGCACATCCGTCACAGCTCATCACCTTGTAGGAGCCCAATCGTGTTGGTATGGAAGAAAGATGGAACCTGGCGACTCTGCATTGATTATCGAGCCCTGAAATCACAGTCAGAAACTAGTACCCGATTCCCTGAATAGACGACCTCCTTGATCAGCTCATGGGGGCCAAATACTTCAGTAATATTAATCTAAAGTCTGGATACCACCAGGTCCTGATAGAACAGACAGATGTATAGAAGACCGCCCTTAAGTCAAAGGAAGTTCTTTTTGAATGGTTGGTCACACCCTTTGGTTTGACAAATGCTCCAGCCACTTTCATGAGGATGATGGACGATATCTTGCAACCATTCACCAATACTTTTGTAGTGGTGTATCTGGATAACATTCTCATTTACATCAAGACTTAGGCAAAACACTTGCAACATATTCTGTAGGTTCTATACACCCTGCAGCAGCACAAGCTATACGCCAACTTGGAAAAATGCTCCTTCGACATGGACAGGGTCCATTACCTGTTCTAGATCGTTGATCATCATGGCGTACATGTGGATCCATTCAAGATCCAAGTCATCTGTGACTAGCCAGCCCCAACCATACTCACTGAGCTTCGGAGCTTCTTGGGCCTTTCCAATTTCTACCACAGGTTTGTGTTAGGATTCTCCCATATTGCATGGTCCCTCAGCCAAATAACCAGGGGTGGTGGTAATGAAAACTTTTTGTGGGGTCATTCCCAACAACAAGCGTTCAATGATTTGAAGTAGCGCTTGTGCTCAGCCCCAGTACTTTCACTATCAGACTTGCAACAGCCCTTTGAGATCGAGACAAATGCTTCAGACTATGTTGTGGACGTCGTTCTCACTCAGCACGGCCACCTCGTGGCCTATCATAGTGAGACACTATCAAATATTATCTGTAAGTACCCTACTTACGAAAAAAAAATGTACTCCATTGTGCAAGCTTGTCCAAAGAATGACCGCCATCAGAAGTGGTCCACATGCTTGCAGCAATTCCACCTCAACATCAAGTATAAAATAGGAAGCACCAATCGCATCGTTGATTGCCTCTGCAGACCGCCAGTTGCGGCACTCACCACGGTTCTAGACTCTTGCTGCCATGAGACCTCTATGAGACCTCTAGATGGCCCCAACTCTATGAGATAGACCTGGACTTCACCACCACCTACCAAATATTGGTCGTTTGACGATTAAAATCGCAACGAGGTTTTTTCCCTCAAAGTATTGTTAAAGCCTATTATTATAAGCTAAAAAGATAAATAATACTAGTAGGTGGGACCACCTTGTGGATTCGGAGATCATATCTGGTTCTTATTTCATGTTTATGCTGCTATTCGACATCATTTATAAGGTTTTACATGATTGATGAAATCTTGATTTTATTGGTGATAAATAAGGCGTATTAAGTGTTGGTTCTGATTGCGACAAATGAATGATGGATAAGGCATGATGTGTGTTGTTTTGATTTCCCTAGGCTCTAATGTCATGTTAATATGGCCCATGTTATCCATTGTTATCCTTGCTATATGTTCCTGGATTCATTACTGTGACACCTGCACAAGAGATATGTTAGTAATAGCACATAAGAAGCAGTTGAAAAGAAATAAAAGCAATATAAACAAAATGCAAAAGGAAGAGATTAAACTATAGTAATATGTTGCTCTACATGCATTGAAATTAAAAGATCGTTGTTAATCCTAGATAACAAGTTGATAGCTATGTGATTTGTTGAGTTATATTAAACATGGTTGATATGTGTTATGGTGTAAGTTGGCAAATGGATAATTGTGATATGGGTAGCCCATTTGACAAGTGATGGATGCTAATTCCGATGCATGGTTTAATTGAATGTGTTAGTGGGAGGCTTGCTCACGTGTACTGAGGAATTGAATGAGTGGGGGTGGAGGCGACGTGCATTTACTGCGCGTCGCTCCTACTCCTTCCATTGGCCACCACCCTAGTTGGGCCATTGTTCAACTATGTTTTGTTGTGGTTAGGCTCTGACTTTCAAGCAGAGGAAAAATCGCTCGTCCAAGCTCGCATTTTAAGGTGTTTTTGGTTACAGGTATGTCTTTTCACCATCCATGAATCTACTCTGGTTAAGAAATAGATATTGGCTCGAAATGTATGGGTTTGTTCTTTCCTTAATTCTGGAAACTGTGTAAATCTGTGATATTTTTCCGGAATGAATTGTTGGTGCGGTTCTCATTTCAATAATGTTGAAGTCACAGTGTTATTTTCATTCTAAGTGTTAGAAGCCATGAAGGCCCTCTGTCAGTCTTATTGGTCTTGGTTGAAGGGTATTTATTCGGTCGATATTGGTTGGTCATCTCCACGCTTTCCTATCACCATACCCAGTCATTTGTTGTTGTGGGGTTTGTTGGGTTTGAAATGCCTTGTGTCACTGCGCATTGTTTCACTTGGGTATGGGTTTGTTCATGTTATTGATGGTTGCACAGTGGGTTATATTCCTTCTTCTCGGTTTTGTTTTATCTCAACGTTGTTAGTTGGTTGATTGGGAGAGCCATGAGGGTAATACCCTGTGTGTTCTAAGTGTTGTTACAAGTCCAAAATGGAGCCTTTGCTCTTCTATTCATAGTCTCTCCTATCTCATGAACGGTCACCATGTCAGCAAAGTCATTGGTGGTATACCATGTGTGTGCACTGTTGGTCTCGGAGGTTCTCACTCGATGATGGGAGTCAACTCCAGTCTCCCTGTGTTGGTCTACAGAGCAAACCCTTGATTTCTCAAGCCCGGGTTGTGATACAGGAAACCATGATGGCATGTCGGGTATATTGTTGGTTGTTATGAGTTGTTGGGTATTGTCAACAGTGTTCAATTTTTGGCTCGTCTCTGTTGATTATGTCGACAGTGGTGTTGGTTGTGGTATTTAGTCACTGCATTGGTTATTATGACAATCAAATTGATAAACTCAGCATGGTAATTTGGTTGATTGGAGAATTGAATTGAATGCACAGTCAATGTCTCTTACATTATAATTGTTGAATTGTTAACCCAACATTAGTTTACAATTGATTAATGCTCAATGATGCTTCATGCGTGATGCGTGGGTATGTGTGGAATTCCTATAGCATGATAGCATGAGTTAATAATTGTTGTAACTGTGTGTTTTAAAATGGGAATATTTCAATCATGGTAATCATAGCATGGCCATCCACTGTATATGTTATGGATATTATATTGATTGCGCCATCAGAAAGGGTCACGGGTTTTTTTTTTTAAATATGGTTTTGTTAAATTTGTGAGATGAGATCGAGCATGGTGTTGTTTCCTCGTTGTATTGGATTGATAGCCCATCCTTGTGGATGTTTAGATTCAAGTAGTTAGACATGACAGTCACATAAATGATCTCGCATTTTGTTAAGTGGTTTGTGTATCCCACAGCGTCATATGAATTGAAATGGTAATTGTTGTCTGTGTTTAAATGGAAAATCAGGATCTTTGCAATTAAAATATGGATCGATGTGTTTGACTGTCCATTATGTTTGTTTAATGAATGTCATACATCTTGACAGAGATAAGCATAGGTGCAGTGGTAGTACGGTCTTATTACAATTTAATTGTTGATGGAAAGTGGTTGATGAGTTGACACTGAACAGAGTGGAAATAAGTGATTGTTTATTCATTTGGGGATTGTTTTAAGATATTAATTGGATAAATGAGAAGAACAGAGCTCCTCTATAGGTTGTTGTGGAATGCATACTATCTTGTTTTGATGACACTATGTTATATATTTGATTATGAACAGTGAGCAAGTTAATGCACAGAATTGATTGAATTATACACGGTAATTCATAATTTGATCACAGTACTATTTGGTTGGTGTTGGACCTTTTGCGTTTGATATATAATGGATTTATGGATTACTTAATTAATTTTATGAATGGTATCCACTCTCTTTCCATACCATTATTTCTCTTTTCGCTAATTACAACCCCCTCGCCTTCCCACATCCATTTTTCACTCCATGTTCTTAAAATTTAATTACAGTTAAGAGAATTCTATATTGGAATAGTTTGAAGTCGCATTTTCTTTTGATAGGAACACAGTTTTATAGTCTTTGGTTTACATTACAGTTGATTGTTTTTTGTCTTTGAGTAGTAACCATGATTCTTTTCTCTCTCATTTTATCATTTTTCGCTCAATACAAACCCTTGCATATCCCAGAACCTTTTGTTCACCCCATGCTCATTGACAACAGTTAAACAATTTGTATGGATTGGATTGCATGAGTCTAATATCTTGTTGAGCCAAATTCTATTTCATATTTTGAAATAGTTGTCATGTATGGTTGTTAAAAGAACTATTTTCTAATCAATTATGCATACAGGAATGAGATATTCAAATAAAAGGATAAAAATCGAGGCCCACTATGCCCCTGACAAAGGGAAATCCACTACTTCCCCTTCCTCACCTTCAAATGATTCTGATAAATCATTGTCCTCCCACATGGAATTAAGGGACAATTGCTCTCATGTGATTAGTGAGATTAGGCCTAAAGGCTCCACACAGCCTAAGGAAAATTCAGAGAGTTTAAAAGGTGATAGCAGTAACAAAGGAAAGATTTCCTCACAGACTGGAAAATATGGATTTTAAGTTTTATTTATTTATCTATTGTTGAGAACAGTTGATTTCAGATTTACGGACAGCATGCTTTTTGGATATATTGGTAATATATTTTTTCAAAATAATTTCAAATGTCAATGAGATAAATTATTAAATATGAATGTGATGATGGGAGTCACAAGGAGGAGAGAAGGAGAAGCATACTAAGGTTTTCTCTTTGATTATATGTTGAGATAGTTCAGTTTTCATTCATTCCTTAATTTATCACAAGCCTAATTTTTTTTATGATAGCAGGGTCTTATTGTAGACAGCAGATTCAGGGTTGAATTACATCATTCAGACACATGTTTTTCAGAGGTGTTGATCTATCTTTGATAGTCTGTGTAGACTTGTCTGTGTGTGAATTATTTTTCATGACTGGCAAAGAATATTGTGCAGATTCGAGTGGGCAGCAATCTATGGCAAGCTAATCTAGCTTTTAGAGTTCAGTTTTTGGTTTTTTGTCAAAGGTCCTTTTGCATGTTCCATCGGGTATGTCTAAGTTTGACTTTGGTCCAAAACTTCTTTATGAAATTTTGTAAAGAGAATGTTTCTTTGGTGAATTGGAATGAAATAAAGGATTTCTTTATGTCTCATCTGTCTTGATTGTCATCTTGGTGTCTTTTCTTTTGTCTCTACATTTATTTCAGCAATTGTTATATTCACAAAATCATATAAATAATGAATTTTCCAACAAGCTTTTATTTACAAAAAGACTAGCCTAAGCACTTGTAATCAATACGTGTGAGTTAGGATATTAATTTTGATGGCTATAAAGATAGGGTGACATTCCCGTCTATTTTTCTTTAGCCAAGCAGAATCTGAAAATGATTGAGTAAGATCATTCATATCTTTTCCTCAACATTTATTTGGCGACCATACTGGGGAGATCTTCAATATCTCTCTGGTTAATTTTTATACTCAATTTTCATTGATACATATTTTTTTTTATGATATTGATTCTTTGACTGTTTTATTTCTTAATGATTATGCCTATTGTAAGGCAGCCCAATATTGAGCCCGGTCTTCAAGATCATACTAGCATTTCTTTGAACCTATTTAACACCATTTTAGACACTGCCAATACCCATGTTGAGCTTAATCATTCATGGGAAGAAATTGAGCGAGATATTAGTGCCCAAGGACGTTGGGAGGCTAGACGTAGATAGCCTAGAAATCAGCAGTAACCTTCTTGTTCTTTCAGTTTTGGCCTTTCTTTCATGTTCTTAGACTCCTGTGTCTCTAGAAGAAGAAGAGGCTTATCACCTGAAATTAATCCTATTGTTGAAATAGGAAGAAGGAACGTCCTGTTATCTACCCAACAAAGTCCTCTAAGGATAACTTTGTCATATTCATACAATTCGCCTTTCTTTCCCTCATCTATCATCCACAAGATGGCATCTAGTGGTGGCTCTAGTGGCACTGGAAGTGATTCCTCTTCTCATTCTTCATCTTCGTCGGTGATTGGTAGCTTATATAGCCACCATATCCCTGTCCAATCTACCACAAATCCCACCAAAGTCATTAAAAAGTATGGGCTTTTTCAGTTTGAAGAAGACGCCACAACCACATCGTGGCTTGTGTCCTCTCCTCTTAACCTAGCACCCGCTACTCATCCACTTCCTAAATTCAAAGAACATATTCCTAGGTTTTCAGGGAATAACATTGCCACTACAAACGAACAGCTGGTGGCATTTTCTAATGCTTGTCACAACATAGGAGCCAATGACAATGATACTTGCATGCGCTTATTCATCAATTCCTTGGGAGGAAAGGTTGTGGTCGATTTCTTTGACCTTCCTCCTAAGATTATGTCTACTTGGGAGGAGTGAATCTATTGGTTCAAATCCACTTATGGGAAATCTAAAAGCCCAGCTGAGAAGTTACGAGAATAAAATAATGTCACTTATAAGGATGGTGAGACCATCAATTCTTTCAACTTGTGTTTCACTAAGCTATACAATCAGATCCCTAAACTTATT
>JASDQU010736890.1:103709-120328 GCA_032191745.1 Picea mariana
TGAAATGCAAGGAAGGATAAATTCTTTTGATGGTGCTTTCTAAGGTATGTTATTTACAGGTCATCTCACCATTTTCGCTATAACTTTTTTTTTATAATGATTCAGACCGTGAAATTGCTATTCCATTGAGAAAACATACCAAAGTATCTGTGGTAAAAAATTCAGCTTGTGGTTCATTTTATTTTTGGAGTTACACTTCGTGGAACATAGGGTTTGTGGCTAGTCCTGAAACTAGTCAAAAACAGGTGTTTCAGGTAAAAACGTCATAAATTCTTCATAACAGATCCAAATTCAGTGAGACCAAATGTGTTGGTTAGGGTACAATATTTATTATGTTGTGTAACAGTTTCATATCAATTAAATGAATATTTTTTGTGTGCCACGCTCTACAAGGTCGCTCTCTAGAATAAGCCAGAATTCAGCAAGGTATGTCATTTTTGCTATAACTCCTTTTCAGAAAGGTTTCAAGTAGTGAAACTTGGAGGAATTGCATAAAACAAACTGAAGAACATTGTCTATCAGTTTCAGATCTTTATTCATTACAGGTACAAAGTTATGATTATTTCAAGTTGGGGTTTTTGACTAATCCAAAACTAGTCATGGTTGAGACAAGTAGTTGATGAGTTGGCACATAGATGAGGTGTATAGTTGATGATGTTGGTAAATATTGATGAGTATTTGACACATGATTGGTATATATTTGGTACATGGTTGGATACACTTGTTTATGGTACAGGTTGATTACAGGTTGGTGTATGGTTGATGCACTTGTTTATGTTGATAGATTTATATCTATTGAGGATTGTTGCCTCATCTCAGTTGGTGCTGAGAATGTAAGCTGAGTCTTTCATATAGAGCTGGTGCTCTTGTAGAGTTGTACTCTATTCAGTTATTGCTGAAAAACCCCCGAATTGAAGTCCATAATAAAAAGAAAAATTGTACATACATCTTGTGTTCTTTGTGTTCTTTGTGTTCCTTGCGGAGATGATTTGTTTATGATATGTTGATGATATATGTTGATGATATGTATTCACATCTAACTGATTATAAATGACAGCAATGAGTAATGAGAAAATGTTGAATGTTAACTAAGGAGTTTTGTGTAAGAGGGAAGTTTTGGGAAAAAGATCCCCACACTCATTGTGAGAAAGCAACGTTGCTTTAAATGACATAATTTACGATTATATTTGTATCATTTCAAAATATTTTGATGTGCATGATTAAAATACGCACCAGTGCATGCATAAACATAAAAATCATTGGTTCTTTTTGTTTATGTGTACGCACCAGTGCTTCTCATTTATGTGTGGGCATCGATGCTTCTCATTTATGTATGTGCATCGGTTCTTCTCATTCAAGTGTGTGCATTGATGCTTCTCATTTATGTGTGTGCATCGATGCTTGTTATTTTATGTGTGTGCATCGGTGCTCATCATTTATGTGTGTGCATCGGTGCTTCTCATTTGTGTATGTGCACTGGTACTGGTGCTTCTCATTTATGTGTTCACACTATTGCATTTTGACAATAAAAGCACCGAGAAAAAAAAAAAAAAAACTTTGCCCGCCCAATTTTTTTTAGCTATATGGAACATTTGTCAAAACCTATGAAACCAATAGGGGAAGTTGTAGCGGAGGTTTTTGTTTTTTAAATTGCCAAATTTTGTAACATCAAAAACCTCTGCTAGAAGGTGTTCTCCTTGTAGTGTTAAGCATCATCTTTATCGGAGAGGTCGAGACATAAACTATGACATGAGATGACAAAATATGTGTTCTAAAATGTGATATTTCTTTAACCAAAGAGAGGGCTTGCTTTTCTATTTTTGAGTATTTCAATTCATAATCATGCAATGTTTTGCTCATTAAACAAATTGGTAATTCTTCTCCCTTTGAATTCCTTTGTGTCAATATGGAAGCAATAGTTTCTTCTGAGAAAAACGAACATAGTATAAAATATTTATCAAATTTTGGGTTGACGAGGACTGGAATAGTAGTAATTGCATGTTTTATTTTTGTGAATATTATTTGAATCTTTGTAGTCCATTCAAATTTCTAGTCTTTCTTCAACAATTTGTTGATTGACTTTACAATTGTAGCATAGTTTGGAACAAATCTTCGTAAAAAATTTACCTTTCCAAAGAAGGATTGTACACCCTTTTTAGATGTTGGAGGATTGAGATCATTAATGGCTTTAATTCATCCTGGATCTATATATATGCCTTCTTTACTTACTATATGACCCAAAACTTTTCTTTCTATACTACAAATAAACATTTATTGGGATTTAAGGATATTCTATACATTTTTCAACGTTCAAAGATTTGTATAAGATGTTTGATATGTTATTTTCTTAGTTTTGAATGAATAGTCAGATCATCTTGATAGTCTGCCATAAATTTTCCTATCAAATCCTTAAAGGCATGGTCCATTGCCCTATGAAAAGTCGCACCAACATTTTTCAACACAAAAGGCATGAAAATATAAACATAAGTCTCCCATAGTGTAACAAGGGTGATATTGGGTCTATCCTCTTCAGCAACAAGTACTTGGTTATATCTAGAAAAACCATCCAGCATGGACATTAAAACAGAGCCAGTGACTTATTGTAATAACATCGTCATGTTAGGGAGTGGGGAATTATCGTTAATACTTGCTCATTTGAGATCTCTGAAATCAACACACAGACGAATGTCTTCATTCTTTTTTCTAACAACAACGAGATTTGAGAGCCATTCTGAATGTCTAATTGGAAAAATTATGCCATCCTTCTTCAATTTTTCCAACTCCATTTTTACTAAGGGATTCAACTTGGGATTTATCATTCTTTATTTTTGCTTAACAACCTTTGATCCCTCTTTGAGCGATATAATGTGTTGAAAAATAGACTTGTCATATTCCTTCAGATCAACATAATTCCAAGCAAAAATGTCATGAAATTCTTTGAACAATGAAGTATATTGATCAATTTCTTCAATTGTACAACTAGTACCAAGATTTAAATACTTTGGAGAATCAAGAGTACCAATGTTGATTTTTTGTGTCTCTTGAACCTTTCTAATAGATGTCTCTTCTTTTGGATCTGGGATTTTTGCTTGGTAATCTCTTGTAAAAATAGATTCCAAACTGACATGGTCCTTAGAAAAAACTTCAACACTCCATTCACCAAGTTCTTTGGGAGAATTGTGTTTTTCTTCTAATTCATTTGAAATCATTGAATCATGATATGTGAGGAAATTTGCAATATGTTCATCATTTTCAAAAACTTGCAAATACTCTTGATTATCAGGTATTCAAGGCTGGAAAATTCTCTTGACATGAAATGTACTTTGATTTGAATCATCTGAATTGAAAAGAGATGCAACTACTACCAATGAATCAACTTTTTTGTTCTTCTCTCGAGGAATGAAAGAGATATTGAAAGAATTAAAGGAATACATGAGTTCACATGCTCTTTTTGCATAATTATTTAACTTTTCTTTCTCGATTTTGTACTTCTTCTTGATATGATTTATAACTAACTTTGAGTCACTAGTTACCACCTGATTTCTACTCTCATCTAGAGAGAAAGAATCATTCCCTAGATCGATGCTTCATATTTTGCTTTGTTATTGGTGCATGGGAATTCCAATCTAATGGCATGTGGATATATACCAGATTGGGGACTTTTAAAAATTATTCCAACTCCATTTCCACACTTAGAACAAGCGCCATCAAATGACATTTTCCAAAATCCTTGGAAATAATCTTCTTCATCTTGCTTAAGAGGTTTTATTTGTTCTGTGTTGAGGACAACACAATTTCCAATTCCAGAATCAATGTAATTCTACATTATTTCATTCTCTTTCTTCTTAAATGATATGGGATTTTTAATTTCTTGATGAACCCTAACCATTGCCCCATATTTATTAGGAAGCATCATGCAACTTTCATCATTCATAATATACCCTCCAATTAATGAACATCGATCCCTTCCTAATACAACTCTATATGTTAACGGAAAATCTACAACCATAATAGTGAAAACTATTGTAATATGAGGGGTTACACTTATCCACGCACAAAAATATTTTATTTCACCACATGTCAGGACTTTTCTTGAATCAATGGCATATATGCTTTATCCAATATCATAGTATTTTGTGCATCCCATTCCAAGTGCTTCCATGACTGATAGTGGCATGATGTTGTTAATGGCCCCACTATCAAACAAACAATTATGTAATGTAAAATCATGATTTTCTATGGATATGTAAAATGGTGGGATTTTACCCCTTGGCCTTACTGATGAAACATTCCATTGTTGCCTTGTATTCATGACAACAACTTCTATTTTTGTATTTGTATTATGCAATATCTTCAAAATATTTTCTCTTTGTTGTGGTATCTTTACCACCACCATGAAGGGTAAGGTGATTCTGAGCTTGGCTAGTGATCTAGGTGGATATCAGTGGCCAGCCACCTCTTCCACTGGCTTGAAAAATAGTTTTCCACCTTGGCAGTTTTTCGATAGTTTTTCGGGTTCCAAAATTTCGGGATCGTTTTGAGGCCTTAAATGACGTTTTTTGTGGATTTGGGGCCCAAGTGATTGTTGATGGCATTGACCTAGGCCAATCGAAAATATTTCTTCTCAGTTAGACCTTTCTACCGAGCTATCGTGCGTCTAAAACAGAGATCGTATGCAAAAGTTACGACCCCGGGAAGTTGATGTACTAACTTACCTCAATGGGGCCCACATGAATTTTCGCGCTTCATATCCTAGGGTAAGGTTTTTGGATGTCTAGGGTTTTGGCATTCATATTTATTGTAGAAATGCCTTCAGAGCCTCATTGTATTCATCTTCTTACGAATGAGTGCAGTTGTCACATCTCTTCTCAGAGATAAACCGCCACCATTCTAGCAAGCTTGTTTTTCATTGCATTTTACAGTTTACGCTTATTTCCTTATTGAATAGAAACCAATTTTACTGTATATATGTTATTTTGTGTTAAGCATCTTTTGATAATAATCTCTATTCATTTCGTTCTGCTCATAAAATCTAGATCAGTGGTATCAAAGTGGTATACTCCTTGTCGTTCTTAATGCATGTCCCCAACGAGGTCAGGGTACAAAGAATTAGGTCTTGAGCTTGTTTCTCTTGAGGAAAAAAACTCTCGCATGCCCAAGCGACCTCTGATGGTGGGAGAAAATAAAGACGATGGGACAGGAGATCCCTTCAAAAAATTTCTCGAGGAATCCCTCGCACAACATAGGAACGAGATGATGGATATTTTTGTGCAAATCCTTTGGCAGATACCAACAGGCAACACGTATTCCTCAAACGGAGGCGTCCCTCCTTCAAGGTACAAATCAACTTCGATATTCCTATTTTTGAAGGTCGGATAGACGCAGATGTTGTAGACAAATGGTTGAATCTTCTAGAAGGGTATTTCTTTGTCCATAACTTCTCGAATAGAAAAAATATTACTTTTTCACTCCTCAAATTTGTTCCCCGTGTCAAAGATTGGTGGGAAACTTTCTGCGAGCAAAAGGAAACAGAGGAACCCTCATTATTTACAATCATGGTCACTTGGGAGTCCTTCAGGGATGATATTAAGGAACAATACTACCCTGTTGGAAGTTGTAACACCCCAAGGTCGAGCCCCTACTGAATTGTAATTGTCTTTATAGGTTGGTGAGCCAAGTGTTTATACATTGGTAGACTTATATGTTATTAGGTCGGCGAGCCTAGATTCTTAAGGCCAGCGAGCCTATTTTTGTAAAAATTACATCATTGCATGTAGACTGACCATGAAGAAAGAGTTATGGGGGACTAAGCTCCACTAGGTAGGGTAAGGGAAGGGGCTAAGTGTCTAGGAATATGGGATAAGCTAGAGGGATTACCTGTAAAGGAATAATATTTTATTATTGTTTCCTAAAATCTAAGGTTGACATAACCGATGTTGTCCTAAGTTCCTGGAAATGGAACGAGTGCTAAGTGGAGCTCATGTAGCTTCAGGAAGACATGTGTCAACCTGGGCGCATGCAGTTTATAGCGGGGAAAGCCATCTCTTTGGGGGTTCGCTTCCCATTCTCACGTTCCTTGGTCGTTCATGCGTTCCCTCACCATTTTGGGATGCTCACGATTCATTGGAAGTCTTCCATCCTTCCTGATTCACCCATGGATCCACCTATTGAACCATCTCTCCATCATCGACCTTTGAACAAGCACGTGCCTAGGGAACCTACAGTCATACTTGAGTTATCCTATGTATCTCTTATGAAGCTTGGCACACCCTGTATATGCATGAGCCTGTATTGTGTCTTAACGGTTGGATTTTACAGCCCACGTAGTTCCTTGACTGAGCGTGGCTTGTTGTCATCATCTTTTCTATGTTGAGCTTCGATGTTGCCAACGCCCTTACTTGAATTGACTTAGGAGCTAGATTGAAGAAGCAGGTTGTCAAGCCTGTGGTTTGAAGAGGCGGGTTGTCAGGCCCATGGACTAAAGAAGCAGGTTGTCGGGCTTGTAAGTAACTCTATCCAGGTGAGAGAGGTTGTTGGGGAAGTGATTTCCTAGAGGGAGCCCAATTGCAGCTATAGTGCTAGGAGAATTCTTGTCTGGCATGTTGTTGAAGCCTTGGAAGGGAAGTGGGGCGGTCGAAGGATTGTTGAGCAGAGAAGGGGCACACTTCCTATGGTGGGACATGCATGTGAGGAATGAGAAGTTGTAGGTTGTTAGTGTGAGTTGGCTCCTGGGAGATAATCCTTCATGTTGATCTATGCGACTTTCCTATTGTACTTTCCAAGCCTAGAAATCCCTTGCCCGATGGATTTTAGTCCTAGCTCGGGGGTGACCCACTATTGAGCTTAATGAGCAGCGTGGTCTAAGGCTGGGAGGTTCGTGGAAGGTCTACACACATTTGGTGGTCATCTATTAAAAGATAAGTACCAAATAAATGTTGATTGAATGTTGTGTAATTGTACATGTGTTATAATTGATCGGTAATGCCTGGATATATCATATATGTTGTAGGTGTAGGCTTACTGTCATTTCCGCATTAATATATGTGTTATTAGAATATGTTTTATGTATGCATATATTGTCTATATGCTTTAATGTTATTTCCACATGAATAGTGGCATGAACAAAATGCTATAGTTGTTAATTTTCATTAGATAGATATGCATATAAATTTACAAATTGGTATCAGAGATAAAAGAAAGGATAGAGTTGATTGGGTAGCGTTACCCGGCAGAGGCTGATGGTAGGGGATGTTATAAATTGGTATCAGAGCCATGGTTTCAACACTAAGCCTGGATGGGCCATGTTAGTGGAGATTGAAGCAAAATTTCGGAAAGGAATTGTTGTCAAAATTGAAAAAATTCAAGTTCTGAGCCCATGGTTTCAACACTGAACTTGGATGGGCCACGAACGAGGAATTCGGAGTAAAACGTCCAGAGAATTTTGATGTACAGAGTGCCAAAAGGGGTTTGAGGAGAACACTTGAGCTGTGTTCGGAAACACGGTAGGTGTAAGAATTTAAGAAATGGCCACAGATAAAGAAACCACAACATCTGTGGTGATTGGGTCGTAGGATCTATTCAGGAGAAGGAGGATCCTTCACAACCGTCAGATCTGGAGAAAAGTGCATGAAGGTTAACCTCCAAGTCACTTCGGACTTTGCAACTTTAGTGAAGTTTATGAGTTATAATAGAAAGAGGGGCTAAAGCCCTAAGTTTCAAATACCCGAAGAGGATCTACACCATAGATCCGAAAGGGGGGGTGGTTACCGTTGGATTTGATCAAGGACGGATCAGCTTGATTTGGGAGTTCGACGTTTGGGAGAACTGGAGTATGTTGATGCGCAAACTGCTGAAGCCTAAAGTTTTGAAGTAAAAGAGCAGAAGTGATGTGGCTTACTAACGTCACTCGAAATGACGTGGACACATGGGATGTGTGCTATGTGTCAGTGAGCTAAGAACCTTTGGATGATTGAAATTCCAGTTAGAACATGACACGTGTCAGCCATTTGATTGGGACACATGTCCGCTTCTAATATTTTTCCACGTGACCCTCCTCTCGATCATGGATGATGGGGCCCCTGATGGTCACGGTGGATGTGTGGCGTAAGATCGTGAATTCTGGAGACCTGACACTACGGAAGAAATGGTCCATGAGGGAATGGAAGGAAGAAATCCCCGAAGTTATGTAGCGTTAAGGTGACGTGGCGTAATGACATCACCAGGGGTGAAGTGGCGTAATGACATCACCAGGGGTGACGTGGAACTATTCATAGATTCACGGTTTGGGAGAATTGGAGTGTGTTAGTGCAGAGTCTCCCGAAGCCCAAAAATTTAAAGTCCTGAAGCCCCGAATGCTCTGAAGTCCCGGAGCTCCAAAGTTGGGAGTTCCATAGTGAGTATCAGTCATTGGATGTTGGGAAATCATGGACTGTTGATCCACCCTACATCGTGAGTTCACCAATTCGGCACTCCAAGAGATTTGTTGGGAGGTGCTTTGGAAATTTCCAAACCGGAGTCCCCGAAGCTCCGATCCACCGTAGATCTAAGCAAGGAATGTGGACCGTGGATCCACTATTCTACATGCGTTGGACAGTTCGTTGTTATGTGATGTTGTAAGGTGCGGAAAAAGGGAAACCTCTGAATTTCGGGAGATCGATGTTTCAAGGCTCCGAATAAGCACCCAAACCATTAGCACTGGCTCACAGTCATAGTCACATGTGAACCAAGGGATGAAGAAAAGGGCTAACGCCCGAAACTTGTTGTAGAACAGAGTTAGGCTTAGAGATAGAATCTCGAGGGGTTCTTGACCAACCAATCCCACTTAAAATGGAGTCTGATATTCTTTTATTAAGTCAGAATGATTTATGATATTCTGAGAGAATTATTAAGGGTTGATAAAGTGACAAAATTTGGTTGACAACACATTTTGCAGAGTTAACAATTGATAGAACCGAACTGAATTTATCCTTAGTGCAAAGAAATGGAGGAGGTACAGGATGCTTACAGTTCATAGAATGAAGTTAGATGAATGGATTTCCATTTGGGAGTTGAAGGAATGAACTCCAATGGGCATGGAGAAGGGTTAGAGAAAGAAGTGAGCATGATGAAAATCATCAAAAATTTGCAAAAAGACGTCCAAATTCACCAGGCTGATAATGAAAGGCTTAAGAAATCCAAGGAGAAATAGGAAGACTTCAACATGAAGTTGATGCAAATCTTGAAAAGAATAGAAAAGAAATTGGATAAGGAGAGTGGCTCAAGCAAATCAGGAAGTCACGGGTCTCCTGATGAGAAAAGAAGAACAAGAAGTGTTAGCAGACATCACCATCACTCCCCGAGGCATTCCAATAAGAGAGAACACAGCATCTCAATTCCATCCCCTATCAGGAAACATAAGAGGTCTGGGGTGGATGAGCTATGAGGAGAAATGAACAAAATCAAACCTCCTACATTTGATGGTGAGCACAAGAAGGATGAAGATGCAAAAACATGGTTGTTGGGCATGAGAAATTATTTTCAATTGCATAATTATTCTTCTCACATAGAGGGAATAATTTCCATCTACCAACTCAAAGGAAAGGCATCCATTTGGTGGGATCAGCTTGTGCAGGTGCAGCACATTAAAGAGAAAATCGTTACTTGGAGGGAATTCAATAAGTATTTTGAAAAGAAATACTTTACTAAGAGGTACTATGACAAGAAAATGAAAGAGTTCTTTGAACTCAAGCTTGGGAGTATAACAATAGATGAATATGAAAGAAGGTTTTTAGAATTGTTGAAGTATGTTTCTTTCATCAAGGATGAGACAATAAATATTCAGAGGTATTTGAGTGATTTTCCACCATTCATCAGTGACAAAATAAAATATGATGATCCCAAAATATTGGAGGAGACCATAAGGCCATCTAAGTGCCTATATGATCAGCAAAAAGCAAGGCCAACTTTCCAAAAATATTGGGAAGACAAGAAGAAATTCAATATGGATCAGTGGAAGAAGGGAACTAAGCCACCATTCTTCAGAAATAATCCTCATGGACAGCAAACTTCTAGAGAACCCAGAACTATTGAGACAGGAGGTCAAAGGCCAAGGTAGCCACCTATCCAATGTTGGGGTTGTAAAGGAGATCATATGTTTAGATATTGTCCTCATAGAAGTGACAAAGTGAGAGATGTTCAAAATGTACAGCGAGTTGAGACAGTGGGGGACATGGGCAGAAATGTACCAAGGATCTATGCAGCCCTGGACAACAAGAAAGCAGAGTATCAGTCACATATAATTGAAGTGGAAGGTATGATCAACAACCAAACCATTGTTATTTTAATTGATTCAGGAGCTAGTCATAGTTATGTAGATCCTAAGATGGTGGAAAGTTTTCATTTGCCAAGAAACAAGCATGGAAAACCTTGGTTGGTGTATCTGGATACCAGAGCCAAAAGAAAAGTTAATGAGATGGTTAAGTCATGACTTATGGACATGAAATGACTGAGCACAAGGGAAGATTTGAACATCTTGCCTTTAGGTTCCTATGACTGTCTAATTGGGATGGATTGGTTGGACCAACATCGTGCTATCCTGGACTGTCATAAAAAGGAATTTAATTGCTTGGATGAGGAAGGGAACCTAAGGAAATTCCAAGGAATTCCCAGGGCAGTTGTTGTTTGAGAAATTTCAGCAATGCAACTGAAGAAATGCTATAGAAAAGGGTTTCAAATGTTTGTAGCTCATATGGAAGAAGCACCTAAGGATAAGGTGCCAAATTTGGAGGATCATGCAGTCCTGGAAGACTTTGAATATGTTTTCAAGGAGGTACCAGGGCTACCCCCAAAGAGAGATATTGATTTCTCCATAAATTTGATACCTGGGGCAGCTCCGGTGTCAAAGACTCCTTATAGAATGGGTACACCAGAGCTGAAGGAGTTGCAAATGCAGCTTGAAGAAATTCTGAAGAAGGGGTATATACACCCAAGTGTGTCACCATGGGGTGCCCCGGTCTTATTCATGAAGAAGAAATATGGGACATTGAGATTGTGTATCGATTTCAGACAGTTGAATAAAGTAATTATAATGAACAAGTATCCCTTACCAAGGATTTATGATCTCTTCGATCAGTTGAAGGATGCAAGGATATTTTTGAAGATAGATCTTAGGTCAGGATACCATCAGGTAAGGATTAAAGAGGAAGACATCAGCGAGACCACCATTAGGACAAGGTATGGTCATTATGAGTTCACAATGGTGCCATTTGGTTTATCAAATGCACCATTTATTTTCATGTGCTTAATGAATGGTGTTTTCCAAGAATATTTGAACAAGTTTGTCATTGTCTTTTTGGATGACATTCTTGTATATTCCAAGTCAGAAGAAGAGCATGAGCATCATTTGAGGATGGTTTTGCAAGTGCTAAGAGAGCCTCAGTTGTATGCCAAATTGAGCAAGTGTTCATTTTACCAAAAAAGAATTCACTATTTGGGGCATATCATATCAGAAGAAGGAATAGCAGTGGACCTTGAAAAGGTAGAAGCCATTAGAGGGTGGACAGCACCTAAGAATGTGATAGAAGTCAGATCATTCATGGGTCTTACTAGCTACTATAGAAGGTTCATTGCATGGTTTTCAAGAATATCTTATGCCATCACTTCCTTGCAAAGGAAGGGGAAGAAGTTTCAATGGACAGAAGAATGTGAAGGAAGCTTCCAGCAATTGAAGCAGTTGTTAACCAGTACTCCAATTCTGAGGATTGCAGATCCAAATGAAGAATTTTTGGTATGCACAGATGCATGTAAAGAAGGACTTGGTGGATTCCTCAGTCAAAATGGGTTTGTTGTATGTTATGAATCAAGGAAGTTGAAGGAGCATGAAAGGCACTATGCCACTCATGATTTGGAGTTGGCAGCCATAGTGCACACTTTGAAGAAATGGAGGCACTATATTATGGGGAAGAGGTTTGAGCTGAGGACAAACCACAATGGTCTAAAATATTTATTTGATTAGCCAACTCTAAGTGCCAAGCAAAGAAAATGGTTAGAATTTCTCAAAGAATATGACTTTGATATCAATCACATCAAAGGAAAGGAGAACAAAGTGGTTGATGCACTCAGCAGAAGATTGCATGAGTTGCATGCTACATCCATTAGCATGTACCACCCATATTTGAAAAGAAGAATTTTAGAGGATGCAAATTCAGATTTCAATACAAGAATTTGGTAACTAAATTGCAGCAAGGTAAAATGCAGCAAAAAGATGAAGATTATGAATTGGGAATTGATGGAATTCTCTTGTACAAAAACAGAGTTTATGTACCAAATTCTCATGAATTGAGGAGTACAAATTTAAAATAAATGCACAATGTACGTTATGCGAGACACCCAAGATATCAGAAAACAATTTCAGCAATCAAAATCCAATATTATTGGCCAGGCATGAAGAAGGAAGTTGTTGATTTTATTGCCAAATGCTTGGAATGTCAAAAGGTAAAGGTTGAGCATAGACACCCAGCAAGTTTGCTACAACCATTACCCATTCTTGAGTGGAAATGGAAATTTGTAACAATGGATTTCATCACAGGATTGCCCAGAACAAGCAAGCAACATGATGCAATCATGGTGGTGGTGGACAATCTTACTAAAGCTGCCCATTTTATTCCTATGAAGACTACTCACAAGGCAGCTAACATTGTTGATATTTATATGAGGGAAGTAGCACACTTGCATGGCATACCCAAGACAAGTGTGTATGACCGAGACCCAAAGTTTACCTCAAAGTTTTTGAAGGGGTTATTCAAAGGGTTCGGAACAAATATGCACTTCAGCACAGCATATCATCCTGATTCGAATGGGCAAACAGAAAAGGTGAACCAAGTGATAGAGGATATGCTAAGGATGTATGTGATGGAAAAACCATCTAAATGGGAATATTATCTACACTTGGTGGAATTTGCCTACAACAATGGGTATCAAGCATCACTGAAGATGAGCTCGTTTGAAGCACTTTATGGAAGAAAGTGCAACACCCCAATAAGTTGAGACAACCCAGCTGATAGGGTAGTGGTTGGGCTAGAGTTGCTCAAAGAAATGGAAGAGAAAATGCTGAAGATTAAACAGAATTTGAAGGCTTCCCAGGATAGGCGTAAAAGCTATGTTGATAAGAATAGAACTCACGGGGAATTTAAAGTAGGGGATCATGTATTCTTGAAAGTGAAGGCCAACAGAAGCTCCCTGAAGTTAGGAAATTGTTTAAAGTTGGCAGCTCGATATTGTGGGCCATTTGAAATCCTAGAGAGGATTGGTCCAGTAGCATATATGTTTGCATTTTCTGCATCTATGTCTATACATAATGTATTTCATGTCTCATTGCTTAAGAAATGTATACCTGGTGCTAATCATGGTATTGATTAGAATGTGATTCAGGTGGACCAAGGAAGCACTTTTCAGGTGCATCTAGTGTGCATACTGGACCCGAAAAGCAAGTATCTTTGGAATCAATCCATGGGGATTGTAAAAGTCCAGTGGACCCTGTACGGTCCTGAGGACGCAACATGGGAGCATGAAGATGCTATGCGGGCAGAGTACCCGCATCTTTTTTAATATTTTGGAAATCTTGTTGTTTGTTATGTAAATAAGTTGCACTGAGGACAAGGCAAAAATAAGGGGAGGGGATTGTAACACCCCAAGGCCAAGCCCCTGCTGAATTATAATTGTGTTTATAGGCTGGTGAGCCAAGTGTTTATAAGCTGGTAGACTTATATGTTATTAGGTATGAGAGCCTAGATGCTTAAGGCTAGTGAGCCTATTTTTGTATATGTAGACACTCATATCATTAATAAAATTACATCGTTGTCAGTAAACTGACCACGAAGAAAGGGTAATGGAGGACTAAGCTCCACTAGGTAGGGTAAGGGAAGCGGCTAAGTGTCTAGGAATAGGGTCTAATCTAGAGGGCTTACCTCTAAAGGAATAATATTTTATTATTATTTCCTAAAAGCTAAGGTTGACATAACCCGTGTTGTCCTAAGTTCCTGGAAAGGGAACGAGTGCTAATTGGAGCTCATGCAGCTTCAGGAACACATGTGTCAAACTAGGCGCATGCAGTTTATAGCAGGGAAAGTTAGCTCGTTGGTGGTTCACTTCCCATTCTCGCATTCCTTGGTCATTCATGCATTCCCTCACCATTCTGGGATGCTCATGATTCTCTGGAAGTCTACCATCCTTCCCAATTCACCAATGGATCCACGCATTAAACCATATCTCCATCATCGACCTCTGAAAAAGCACGCACCTGGGGAACATACAGTCATACTTGAGTTATCCTATGTATCTCAAGTGAATCCCGGCACATGTTGTATATGCATGAGCCTATGATTTGTCTTAACGTTTGGTTGTTACAGCCCACATAGTTCCTTGACTGAGAATGGCTTGTTGCCATCATCAATTCTATATTGATCTTCGTTGTTGCCATCACCCTTACTTGAATTGACTTAGGAGCTAGATGGAAGAAGCAGGTTGTCAGGCCTATGGTTTTAAGAGGCGGGTTGTCATGCCCATGGACTGAAGAAGTAGGTTTTCAAGCCTGTAAGAAACTCTCTCCAGGTGAGAGAGGTTGTTGGGGAAGTGATTTCCCAGAGGGAGCCCAACTGCAACTACAGTACTCGGAGAATTCCTGTCAGGCCTGTTATTGAAGCCCTGGAAGGGAAGTGGGGCAACCAAAGGACTGTTGAGTAGATAAGGGGCACACTTCCTGGGGTGGGACAGGAATGTGGGGAATGAGAGGCTATAGGCTGTTAGTGTGAGATGGATCTTGAGAGATAATCCTTCATGTTGATCTGTGTGACTTTCCTGTTGTACTTTCCAAGCCTAGGAATCCCTTTCACAGTGGAGTTTAGTCCCAGCTCGGGGGTGACCCACTGCTAAGCTTGATGAGCATCTTGGCCTAAGGCGGGGAGGTTCATGGAAGGTCTACACACAGTTGGTGGTCATCTATTAAAAGATAAGTACCAAATCATTGTTGATTGAATGTTATGTAATTGTACTTGTGTTATACTTGATCAATAATGCCTGGATATATCATATATGTTGTAGGTGTAGGCTTACTTTTATTTCCGCATTAATCTGTGTGTCATTAGAATATGTTGTTTTTATCCATATATTGTCTGTATGTTTTAATGTTATTTCTGCATAAATAGTGGCATGAACAGAATGCTATAGCTGTTAATTTGCATTAGATGGATATGCATATAAATTTACAAATTGGTATCATAGCTAAAAGAAAGGATAGATTTGATTGGGTAGCATTACCCAACAAAGGATGATGGTTGGGGATGTTACAGAAGTTATGACGAACTGTACACAAAATGGACCACACTGCGGCAGGAAAGAGACCAAGTAGTGCCCGAGTTCACAAATATCTTCCATACCTTGTGCACCAATATGGGTATCAAATATTTTGAGTGACATCTGGTGCTCAAGTATCATGGTGGTCTACATAGATACATCCAAGCTTAAATGGAGTTTATGGACATCTCATCCTTGGGCACGGCCTACCGATATGCCGTCAAAATTGAGTAGAATCTCAAACAAAAGACATGGAAATTTGGGCCTGGGAACCCCTCACAAAAAAAGCCAAGAAAAGGCGTCCCCAACCAGTAGAAAAAAGGACAGAGCAAAGACGAACCACCTTAGGACAACTTGTCCAGGCCGCAAGCAAAGAAGGACACCGGAAAGACAAAGAAAGTATCGGGAAGTGGTGCGACTTCCATAAGAGCCCCTAGCATAACACTGTTAATTGTCGCTCAAAGCAATCATTGGTGGTTGAGTTGAAATCCTATGAATCAGATGTGAGTTCTGACTCTGAGTCAGAACCAGAAAGGGGGAGACGTATCATTGACACAGAACCCAATGCTATCGTTGCTACCACCAAGATCTAGCTCGGTGAACCAGAGAAAGGCGAGTGCCTTTTTCATTCACAAATGTGGGTGAAGGGTACCCCGCTGCACTTCATCGTTGATAGTGGTAGCCAAAAGAACCTCATCTCAACAGAGGTTGTCAAGTGACTCACCCTGCCGACAACGCCACACCCGCATCCCTACACCATCAGATGGCTCCACCAAGGAAGTGACATCTGCGTCAGTCAACAATGTTGCATGTCATACAGCGTCAAGCCCTTCAAAGGCGAGGTATTGTGTGATGTTTCCCCTCTCGAAGTTTGTAATGTTATTTTGGACCAACCTTATTTATGGAAACTCCATGTTGTGTATGATTCTAGGCCTCGCAGTGTTATTATTACTTTGAACAATAAATTGTACATGATACCCGAGGCAGTCCCACCTAGTGTTATTTCCTTGATCTATGCTAAGCAATGCAGGAAGGTCATCTCTCAGACGGGGAAGTTTGTCTTCTTCGTGATTCTCTCTCAAAATGAAAGAAAGATCGCAGCCACATCCAGGGTCTCTACGGTCGACCTCTCCACAAAGCAGAAGCAAGTAGATAAGGTCATGGAAGAATACGTAGATATCTTCTCCTCACCTACGAAGGTACCTCTGCACTGTCAAGTCAAGCACCCCATCGATCTTACCCCTAGCGCACCACTGTCCAATTGGCCAATCTACCGCTACTCTTTGTTATAG
>JASDQU010736890.1:137180-151846 GCA_032191745.1 Picea mariana
CTACAGATCGAAGAATTAAATTCTTCTAATATTTCACAAAGGATAAACACACTCCTAGCTTTGGAAGAGCAAAGGATGTTTGCTTTGGATAATATTAAAAGGAGACAGCAAATTGTTAAGAAGTATTTCAACAAGAGTGTCAAAACTGTCAAATTTAGGGTCAATGAAAAGGTATTCTTGTGGGAATCAGCTCATGCTGATAGGGGAAGACATTCAAAATTTCAAAAATTATGGCTGGGTCCTTTCAAGATCACTTTTGTCTTAGTACGAACTCTTATATTCTAAAAGATTTACAGGAGTGGTTGTTTTCCTACAACACTAACGGTTCTCACTTGAATCATTACATGGAACCAACTTGAAAAGTTCTAACACTGTTTGGATTTTCTGTTGATAAGTAGTCTAGCTCTACTTTCAGTTTTTCACTTTATTTTCTTTTTTTCTTTACAGTAGTTTGATTTCTACTTTCCATTTTAAACATTTCCGACTGCTCTTATATTTCTGTCGTTTTTCTGCTGTTTACATTTTGCAATTTTATTCTATTATGATTTATGTTTATTTTTCATATTTTAATTGATTTTGGTCAAGAATAAGATGTTGGATCAGTTCTGCCACAGTGACACCCCTACAAGGTATTGTTAATCAATAACAATCAAGCTTACACAGTTGTCGTGATGTTTCCCTGAAGAGAACTTGAATTTGTTATATACTTTCACTGTTGTTTTATAAAGAGTTGGTTATCTCCCGCTTCTTCTTTCCATTTCTTCATCCATTTGAGATTTTAAAGAGAAAATCCGTAAATTTTCTCCTTGAAGTAAAGAGCAGATTTCGGTTGAGTGATTATGCATATAGGGATAAACCCCCTCATACTTAACACTTTTCATGAATTATTCCTAGATTCTTGATCATTTTTCCATTAAATCCGTTCACTTCCCCCTGTTGCATAATCTTCCTGGTTATATATTCTTGACCTGTTGTTCTTGGTCTGCGAAACCATGAGTTTTGAGATCTAAATATGTTGAAAACAAATTTCCCTGTGGAGTCGCCAGTTTGTTGATGATTAAAATTGCAACGAGGTTTTTTCCCGCAAAGTATTGCTAAATCCTATTATTATAAGCTAACAAGATAAATAATACTAGTAGGTGGCACCACCTTGTGGATTCGGAGATCAGATCTGGTTCTTATTTCATGTTTATGCTGATATTCGACATCGCTTACTGGGTTTTACATGATTGATGAAATCTTGATTTTATTGGCGATAAATAAGGCATATTAGGTGTTGGTTCTGATTGAGACAAATGAATGATGGATAAGGCATGTTGTGTGTTGTTTCGATTTCCCTAGGCTCTAATGTCATGTTAAAATGGCCCATGTTATCCATTGGTATCCTTGCTATCTGTTCCTGGATTCATTACTGTGACACATGCACAAGAGATATGTTAGTAATAGCACATAAGAAGCAGTTGAAAAGAAATAAAATCAATATAAACAAAATGCAAAAGGAAGAGATTAAACTATAGTAATATGCTACTCTACATGCATTGAAATTAAAAGATCGTTGTTAAGCCTAGCTAACAAGTTGATAGCTATGTGATTTGTTGAGTTATATTAAACATGGTTGATATGTGTTATGGTATAAGTTGGAAAATGGATAATTGTGATATGGGTGGCGCGTTTGACAAGTGATGGTTGCTAATTTCGATGCATGGTTTAATTGAATGTGTTAATGGGAGGTTGGCTGGCGTGTACTAAGGAATTGAATGAGTGGGGGTGGAGACGACGTGCATTTACTGCACGTCACTCCTACTCCTTCCACTGGTCGCCACCCTAGTTGGGCCATTGTTCAACTGTGTTTTTCTGTGGTTAGGCTCTGACTTTAAAGCAGAGGAAAAACCGCTCGGCCAAGCTCGTGTTTTAAGGTGTTTTTGGTTACAGGTATGTTTTTTTTCCATCCACGAATCTACTTTGGTTATGAAATAGATATTGGCTTGGAATGTATGGGTTTGTGCTTTCCTTAACTCTAGAAACTGTGTAAATCTATGATATTTTTCTGGAATGAATCGTTGGTGTGGTTCTCATTGCAATAATGTTGAAGTCACAATGTTATTGTCATTCTAAGTGTTAGAAGCCATGAAGGCCCTCTGTCATCCTTATTGGTCTTGGTTGAAGGGTTTTTATTTGGTCCAGATTGGTTGGATGTCTCCATGCTTTCCTATCACCATAGCCAGTCGTTTGTTGTTATGGGGTTTGCTAGGTTTGAAACGTCTTCTGTCACTGCGCATTGTTTCACTTGGGTATGGGTTTGTTCATGTTATTGATGGTTGTGCAGTGGGTTATATTGCTTCTTCTAGGCTCTGTTTTATCTCAACATTGTTAGTTGGTTGATTGGGAGAGACACGAGGGTTATATCTTGTGTGTTCTAAGTGTTGTTACAAGGCCAAAATGGAGCCTTTGCTCCTCTGTTCATAGTCTCTCCTATGTCATGAACTGTCACCATGTCAGCAAATTCATTGGCGGTATACCTTGTGTGTGCACCGTTGGTCTCGGAGGTTCTCACCCGATGATGGGAGTCGACTCCAGTCTCCCTGTGTTGGTATACAGAGCAAACCCTTGATTTCTCAAGCCCGAGTTTTGATAGAGGGAACCGTGATGGCCTATCGAGTATACTGTTGGTTGTTATGAGTTGTTGGGTATTGTCAACATTGTTCAATTTCTAACTCGTCTCTATTGATTATGTAGACAGTGGTGTTGGTTGTAGTATTTAGTCACTGCATTGGTTATTATGACAATCGAAATGATAAACTCAACATGGTAATTTGGTTGATTGGAGAATTGGATTGAATGCAAAGTCGTTGTCTCTTACATTGTAATTGTTGAATTGCTAACCCAACATTAGTTTACAATTGATTAATGCTCAGCGATGCTTCATGTGTGATGCGTGGGTATGTGTGGTGTTCCTACAGCATGATAGGTTGAGTTAATAATCGTTGTGACTATGTGTTTTAAAATGGGACTATTGAAATCATGATAATCGTAGCATGTTCATCCACTGTATATGTTATGGATATTATATTGATTGTGCCATCAGAAAGGGTCACAGGTTTTTTTTTTTTTTTAATATGGTTTTGTTAAATTTGTGAGATGAGATCGGGCATGTTGTTGCTGCCTCGTTGTATTGGATTGATAGCCCAGCATTGTGGATGTTTAGATTCAAGTAGTTACACATGACATTCATAGAAATGATCTCGCATTTTGTTAAGTGGTTTGTGTGTCCCACAGCGTCATATGAATTGAAATGGTAATTGATGTATGTGTGTTTAAATGAAAAATCAGGATCTTTGCAATTAAAATATGGATCGATGTGCTTGAATGTCCATTATGTTTATTTAATGAATATCATACATCTTGACAGATAAAATCACGGGTGCAGTGGCAGTATGGTCTTATTACAATTTAATTGTTGATGGAAAGTGGTTGATGAGTTGACACTGAACAGAGTGGAAAAAAGTGATTGTTTATTCATTTGGGGATTCTTTTAAGATATTAATTGGATAAATTAAAAGAACAGAGCTCCTCTACAGGTTGTTGTGGAATATATACTGTGTTGTTTTGATGACACTGTGTTAAATATTTGATTATGAACAGTGAGCAAATTAATGCATAGAATTGATTGAATTATACACAGTAATTGATCATTTTATCATAGTACTATTTGGTTGGTGTTGGACCTTTTGTGTTTGATATATAATGGTTTTATGGATTACTTAATTAATTTTATGAACAGTGTCTGCTCTCTTTCCCTACCATTATTTCATTTTTTTCTCATTACAACCCCCTCACCTTCCCACATCCATTTTTCACTCCATGTTCTTAAAATTTAATTACAGTTAAGAGAATTCTATATTGGAATAGTTTGAAGTCACATTTTCTTTTGATCAGAACACAATTTTATATTCTTTGGTTTACATTACAGTTGATTGTTTGTTTTCTTTGAGCAGTAACGATGATTTTTTTCCCTCTCATTTTATCATTTTTCGCTCAATACAAACCCTCCCATATCCCAGAACCTTTTGTTCACCCCCTGCTCATTGACAACAGTTAAAAAATTTGTATGGATTGGATTGCATGATTCTGATATGTTGTTGAGCCAAAGTCTATTTCATATTTTGAAAGAGTTGTCATGTATGGTTGTTAAAAGAACTATTTGTTAATCAATTATGCATACAAGAATGAGCTATTCAGATAAAAGGCTGAAAATTGAGGCCCGTTATGCCCCTAACAAAGGGAAAGCCACTACTGCCCCTTCCTCACCTTCAAATGATTCTGATAAATCGTTGTCCTCCTGCATGCAATTAACGGACGATTGTTCTCATGTGATCAGCAAGATTAGGCCTAAAGGCTCCACACGGCCTAAGGAAAATTTAGAGAGTTTAAAAGGTGATAGCAGTAACAAAGGAAAGATTGCCTCACAGACTGGAAAATATGGATTTTAAGTTTTATTTATTTATCTATTGTTGAGAACAATTGACTTCAGATTTATGGACAGTATGATTTTTGGATATATTGGTAATATATTTTTTGAAAATAATTTCAAATGTCAATGAGATAAATTGTCAAATATGAATGTGATGATAGGAGTCACGAGGAGGAGAGAAGGAGAATCATACTAATGTTTTTCTCTTTGAGTTTATGTTGAGATAGTTCAGTTTTCATTCATTCCTTAATTTATCACAAGCCTAATTTGTTTTTATGATAGTAGGGTTGTATTGTAGACAGCAAGATTCAGGGCCGAATTACATCATTCAGACACTTGATTTTTAGAGGTGTTGATCTATCTTTGATAGTCTGTGTAGACTGGTCTGTTTGTGAATTATTTTTCATGACTGACAAAGGCTATTGTGCAGAGTCGAGTGGGCATCAATCTGTGGCAAGTTGATCCAGCTTTTAGAGTTCAGTTTTTGGTTTTCTATCAGAGGTCTTTTTGTATGTTCCATCGAGGATGTCTAAGTTTGACTTTGGTCCAAAACTTGTTTACGAAATTTTGTATAGAGAATGACTCTTTCATGAATTGGAATGAAATAAAGGATTACTTCATGTCTCATATGTCTTGATTGTCATCTTGGTGTCTTTGCTTCTGTCTCTAATTTATTTCAGCAATTGTTATATTTAGAAAATCATATAAATAATGAATTTTCCAGCAAGCTTTTATTTACAAAAAGACTATCCTAAGCACTTGTAATCAATATGTGTGAGTTAGCATATTAATTTTGATGGATATAAACATAGGGTGACATTCCTGTCTATTTTTCTTTAGCCAAGCAGAATCTAAAAATGCTTGAGTAAGATCATTCATATATTTTCCTCAATGGGGCACAAACGCAGTTGTCGATAATTTCCATCTTAAGGATGGGTTGTTGTGTTGTCTAGGCCATATCTGTGTTCCATCAAGTGAGCGAGTGAAGTTGATCTAGGAATCCCACTACAGCCGGGTGACAGGACACTTTGGCATCGAAAAGACAGTGGTAATGTTGCAGAAACATTTCTACTAGTGGTAATCCCACAAACCATTGTCTCAGATCGGGATAGTCGATTTCTCAGGACATTCTGGTCAAGCCTATGGTCATTGCTGGACACCAAGATCACCAAATCCACGGCCTTACACCCCTAGACAAATGGCTAAAACGAGGTCATAAATCGAATGATCGTGCATATCCTGCACATGTATAATTCCAAGCACCCTCGCACATGGGATGAGAGTCTTCCCTATGTCCAGCATAGATACAAATGAGCCCTACATAGCTCAACCAGCCACAACCCCTTTCAAGTGGGGTTGGGATTCCAACCATTGGGTCCCATAGATGTTGCTCTACCCCTTGCGGTCACCTCAACCGAATCATCTCCTTCTCCAACTGAAGATGACAAAGCCACCTGGTTCATTGAGCGCATCCAGCACATCCGCAAACATGTTTAGGATATCCTACAGAAGTCCAATGACAATTACAAGCAGCGCCATCATCAACACCGGGTTCCACATAAGTTTCAAGTGGGCGACAAAGTTTGGTTACACTTGCAGAAAGAATGCCTTACAGGACCTCATCGGAAGCTTTGCCCACTCTGTTATGGGTCGCACACTATCACCAAGGATGTGGGTGATAATTCTTTTGAGCTCAACGTTCCTCTTTTCCTTGGCATGCACCCAATGTTCAACGTGGATCTCCTTTGGCCTTATTTCCCACCATAATTGGACACCTTAGAGGTAGCAGAAAGGCTGACACAAACAGAGCTCAACCTCGACTACATACAACAGGAATCCAGTGATCATATTGTGCACAAACAGGTAAAGGGAAATCGTCAGCAAAGGATCCATCTTTATCGAGTTGTCGAAGTCGGGCAGCTCCTGCACCAAGGCAAGTGGCTCACCCGGGGCCCAATTCAGTATAAATTTCCTCATTTGTTGGGGGAACTCAATGAAATGGAGACCATTGCTTCCTAAGGAGGGAGTATTGATCCAGGTGGATATCAGTGGCCACCCCTCTTCCACTAGCTCAAAAAACAGTTTTCCGCCTTGGCAGTTTTTCAGCATTTTTTCGGGTTCCAAACTTTTGGGGTCGTTTTTAGGCCCTAAACAACGTTTTTGGGGATTTGGGACCCAGGTGATTGCCAAACATATTGACTTGGGCCAGTTGAAAATCGCTCTTCTTGGTTATACCTTTCCACTGGGCTATCGTGCGCCTAAAACATAGATCGTATGCAAAAGTTACGACCCCGAGAAGTTGATGTACTAACTTACCCCAATGGGGCCCACATGATTTTTGCCAATTCATCTCCTAGTGTTAGGTTTTTGGATGTCTATGGTTTTGGCATTCATATTTATTGTAAAAATTCCTTCAAATCCTCATTGTATTCATCTTCTTGTGAATGAGCGTAGCCATCACATATGTTCTCAAAGATAAGCCGTCGTCATTCTAGCAAGCTTGTTTTCCACTGCATTTTATAGTTTCATCTTATTTCCTTATTGAATAGAAACCAATTTTATTATATATTTGTTATTCTGTGTTAAGCATATTCTAATAATAACCTGTATTCATTTCATTCTTCTCATAAAATCTGGATCAGCTAGCTCATCAACTAGATTATAATTCATTTGTAATGGATTCTTTGTTTGATTAACAATTGTTTGTTGTTTTGTTGGTTTTGAAGTATTGACTTTTTCTTTTCCTTTTTCAGGTGCTTCCTTTGTCTTGAACTTATTTACTTGTGCTCTAGTCTCGACAACATTGTCTTGTGAGTATTCAAGATCTTCTTGTTCATCAAAAATGTAAAAAGATGACTTACCTTCATCCATTTGTACTGATTCTAAAACTTAATCTTGGTTTACATCTGCACCTTGATCAAAATTTTCTTCTTCTACAATTTCTTCTAGCACAACAACATTAGGATTTGGAACTCTAGGTGCTCTTGGTATATGTTCTTCAACTTTATCATTTCTTATTCTTTGATCTTGTACTAGAACTCTTATGTTTGGATTTGGTGGAATAATATTTTCAGTTCCTTTAACTCTAGTAATATTTTTCTGCATTTTTCTAAGTGTTCTACTCATTTGAGCCATCTCTATCGTGTGTCTTGTTTCTTGGGAAACTACTGGATAATTTTGGACATTACGGGGAACCCCTTGAAGAAATCCTCCACTAGTTTCTCAATTCTCAACACTTCTTGAAGTAGATGGTCCTTGAGGTGATATGGATAGAGTAGTCATTTGTCTTTGTACTTTTCCAAGAATGATCTCGGGATCAACAATTGTCTCCAACGTAAACTCTTCCATTCATGTTTCCTTTTGAATTGTTGCATGTATATCATTTATTTGTGAAGCTCTAATTGCATAATTCACATTCGAAGGCATGGTATTCTCATAACATCCAAATATGACAGGAGGATTTAGACGTTGTTCTTTTGGGATTTGATTTAGAGTCTTAAAGAATCGCAATTTAAAATCTCTCATTCTTTCTTCTTTTTTGAGATGGATTTGAGTAAAAAGAGTAAGCAGGGTATGATATGCAATGGGGGATGCATACACAGTCATGGACATATTTTCTAAATCATAAAATGATCCAATTGACTGTGCTGGGAGAGAAAGATATCATTCATAATCTAGACCTATCAAGGTTTGCAGAAAGACTTTGGACATCACATCATCATGTTCAATCAAATGTATATCACAAACACTTATAAATTGATCCATGTGTTTCTTTGGATCCACAATTCCATCACCTGAAAAGATTGGTAAAACTCCTTGAGGGAGGGTTTCTAATATATGTTGTTCTCCACGTAGATTAAGTGGGTTGGACCTGGCCCTTCTTCTTGGAACTCTTTATCTATCGTTTCTTTCTTCTTCTTCATTTGGAATCTTGTTTCTTTCTTCTCAATCCCCCATGATTAGGGTTTCACTTTTTTTTTTTTGAACCTTGACCAACTTTGTGGAGCATTAGCTTATTAATTTTACTTCTTGTTAATGGACCTTTATACGGTTCCAATTTTTTTTGGATTCACAACTATCTTATTTGCCTCATTGCTATCTCTCTGTCTTCCTCCCAAGCAAGGGTTCCCCAAGATCTTTCAAGCTCTCCTTGAATTTTTTTTGTTGTCAAAACCAAATCATAAAGTTGATGCCAACTACTTCCTTGATTTATGAGTCCGACTTTTAACTGAGGTTAATTCGCTTCTGGTTGAGTCATTAAAAAATCCTGGTCTATGAAACCAGCCTTTTGTTCTCCCTGGTATGGTCACCAAAGATGTTGATGTTCAAATTGTTCAAGATCCCAACAACCACCTTGCGAGGATAAATCCCCATGCATTTTTAAAGAGGTGGTGCTCCTCTGTTATTACTTAAAATGAATTATGAAAACATAGTTTAAATATATGAAAAGTATATTCACAAAATAAAGGTTCCTGAAAAAAAGGACCAGGAACTTATTCAAAATAGAAATATGATGTATTTATAGTATTATGCAAAAGAAAATAAAACATCATATAAGATTAACATATTCCTCACATCCATCGCAATATAAGCAAGATTTGGTCATATAATAAGATAGAAAACGTATAATGCCACAATGCATAGAACTTTAAATGAGCATTGCATTCAAAACTAAAAAATAATTTGATGAGCATACTTGAAGATATCAAATTCTAAGAAATCATTAAAGTTATGCCCCGAAATAGTTCTCTCGGTAGTTTCAAAAAATAATTGTCTAGTTTTACACTAAAATGTAAAAATTAAAATAAAATCGTTCATCCAAATGGACTAGGATGGGGCTCCCATGGACCTTTAAAAGATAGAACTGGAATTGAAAGAAAAGGAAAAGCAAATATAAATAGGCTATGATTTTTCAATGAAAGAAAATCCATAGGCTAAATGATTCCCAAATAAGAAGTATTAAGATGGTAAATTATGAAAAATGGCCTTTTGACTTACAATGATGGACTCTCTATATTTTTTTCATTTGTTGGTTGGGATGTCTTTTATACTTTCTTTCGCTACAACTACCTGATTGGTTGCAATTGCTTCCTCCTGATCTGATTCAATTATTTTTATTAAAGTGTTCTTTAACCAATTTTCAATCAATTCTCTCATTGGTGCCACCATTATTTCTTGTCTCACTTCAATATCAAATAATGAATTTTCAATATCTTTAAAATCCATCGAGAGTTGATGGAGGGTATCCTCAATATCAATTTTTTTTATTCACATAATGAACCAAACAACTCTCTACCTATGTCTCTAAAGATTCAGTTGGGTTGTTGAACTTTTTTGTTGATGCAATCTTTAATAACTCTAGATTTTCCACTCGTTTCTTCGATAAGAGTATTGAATTCATAATTAAGTTTGGGTCCTCCACATCTTCAATCAACCCGGCTAGTTCTAACTCAATCAACTTTAAATATAATTCACCCCTTTTTACACTTATGACATCACAGTCAACTAACATTTCTTTTAAAATTTTGATTCTCTTGAGGCAGCATGCCTTTAATTGTTTTAAATGAATTGTTGAAGGCAAATCCTCTTATTTTCTCTTAAATTCACTCTTTCCTTAAACTCTTGCACTAAAAGTAGAAATAGCCCCTTTGTAAAAGTCTTCATCATTTTCAAGGTATGCTTGAAGATATTGCTTGAAATGTGTCATTCTCGAGCTTAAAGAGACAAAGTTGGTTGCTAACTCCCAAGTTTCAATAATTAAGGATAATCTCTTTTGGATGTTTTCACTAACATATTTCCTAATAGTAGCAAGCAAACTTGATGTTCATTTTAATCTTGAGCTTGATTCTAGTCTTCCTTCAAGAGTTATCAAGGGTTGTATGGTGGAAATAGGACTAGAAAATAGTGGTGGGGGGGAAAAGGCATTTTCCAATTCTCTAACTCTATCTTTTAAAATTGCATTTTTTGTTTTCTATATCTTCAATTGAAATTTTTAAAGCTTTCTGTGTGGCCTCATGGAATTCTATGACCTTTGAGGGTGGAAACCCTTGAAAGTCAAATTCTGAATTCTATTTCTTGAACTTTCTTATTTTTTAAAATTCAACTTTTCTATAATTAACTTTCTTGAATTTTTATTAAATGTAGCACAATGTAGGGTAAGGGATTCTTGTTCAAATATGATTGGCTCTTGAGTACCCAATTCTCTTGCAATTTCTCTGCTTTCTTGTAATCTTTGTTCTTCACCTACAAATTCTATTTCTTCAACATTACTTTCGAGTTCTGTGTCTTCAAGGACAATTTCATTTCCAGGTATGTCTTCACTTTCTCTCTCTTTATTTGTATATCTCTTCCTCTTACTAGAAATTGGGAGTTTGTGTGCCTTCTCAAGATTTCCCTTATGAGGATTTTGTTGTCCTCCATCATCAGAGTTATCAATCGAAAACTTTCTTTGTTCTTGAATTAAATTTTGGGGTTTTCCTTTAAATAGGCCACTTTTTTTAGAAAAATTTGGGGATCATGAACTTCTTTCATTTACAACTCTCCCTCGCTATCTGTACTGATCATGTGTACTGATGATTGTCTCAATATCTTCTTGCAATTTTTCCACGGGTAACCATTGAGGGGTTTGACTGTCACCTTCTTCTTCTCCAAATAAAAATGTTTTGGAAAATGACACATTGTACCTTATTGATGTCGTGTGTGTCATAAATAACTTATAGGTGTCGAAACCCTTGATTTCATTTGTTTTCTTGAGAATGAATAAATCAAATTGACTTGAGATTTCATCAAGATGGGCAATGTTTTTTACAATTATTTCCCCAATTTCCATGGTAATGGGATCAACAATTTTTTCCTTTTCTCATTAAAAAAGTGAGCTCAAAATTTATACTATTTACATATCTCAACTATAAATATTTTATCAGAAACATAGTATGGTAGGTATGAAGGTTTCTCTTGTTAGTGCTTAAGCATGTTTTTACCTTTATGTTCCAAAAAATTAGACTATCTTATCAAAAATATTTCCTAAGACCGCTTTGTCTTGTTTGTTCCTCCTTTTATACTTTAATTTTCATTTTCACTGTGATTTGTCTTTGCTTAATTTCATTTTCACTTGATTTTGATAAGATATGTTTAAAATATTTGCATAAGTAGGATGTGTCACATCATATTTGTTATTCACATTTCCAATGAAAGGGTGTTTTCTAAGGTTTAAATAATAAATAAGGTCGCTACAAGAATGTTGTCATTCTTGCAGCACATAAAAGCATCATTATTTCAAGTGTATTCAAATCCTAAGATCATGACACCAGTCCTAAAATCATGCAGGAGATCATGCAAATTGTTATTGTTTTTACTTGTGTCATATATAAATGATTATTCTATCCATATGCATGATTTAATGAATATAAATTCAAATATGCTTGTACTTCCATTAGGCTCAGGTGTCGGGCCACTAATTTAAAACATGAAAAACTATGATTTAAAGTTTTTTAAAGGATTTCTGAAATAAGGGGATATGCAGTTTTATGTCATATACAAGAAAAAACCTTATGCTTTATCTATTTTGTGCATGCATCTTTGAAACCCCGAGTAAAGGGAAACCCTAATTCTCACATGTATAATAGAGCTTGTGATCAATTTGAACGTGTCAGAGTGGAATATGTCACCCATAAAAGGTGGTTGAATTCTTCGATTAGAACCAGAGGGGATTGAATTATGAGAAGCTTGCCCTGAAATTATGCAGAAATTTGTCCAGTGAGAATGGTTCAAGTTTTGTTGTGCTTTTGAAGGGCATCATGAAGAAATTTCAATGTTATTTGTTAAGAACTTTGATGGGTTTAAAACTCAAGTGGGAGATGTGATTATTCATGTCACAGAACATTCGATTACAACGGACTGTCATTTTCCTATACAAGGTGAAAGGTGGTGGGAGAAGAGCAGACTCCCTGCAGACCTGTGCAACCAAATTTTAGTGGAAGAGCATCACAATCCATAATGGATTCAACGCATCCCAAATAAATGGATGAAGAAGGAATGGCAGAGTATCTTAGAAGTGGTCCATAAATATATAACTTGTGAAGGTAGGTTTTCTACCATTCATTTCTATCACATACGAATTTTGATGGATTTAAATGGAGATAAGGAAATGAATTTGCCATTTTATCTTTTGAAAAGTTTGAAAAAGATGGCTAAGAGGATACAGAGCCATCCTCAAAGTGCCCTTCAAAATTTATTCCATCCAGGTGTAATCAAAATTCTGGTTATGTATGCAATAAGTGAAGTTCAAGTGTCCTGGAAACAACTATTGTCTTCCTTAGGGATAGAAGAATAGGCTTCAAAAACACAAAAAACAACTCCTGACAAGAAAACTAGGGTTTAAACAAGAAAGGGAAGCACATCAAAGAATACAACAAAGTTACGAGAAGAAGCTTTCCCTATAATGAGAGAAACATGATAGAGCAAGAGAAAGCTCGGTTTACGGCAAGAAAAATCAGCTAAACAACAATCTGAATCATCTGCATCAAAACAGGAGTTTGTGGGAATTGACAAGGTGTATACCAAGAGGAGGACTAGACAAATGATACGGGAACTTCATAGGATAAAAAAAGAGCATGAATTATAAATTCATGATATGCCAATTGAGAAATATCCTAAGGTAAGACAGAACAAAAGGAACAAAGGAAAACAACCTGTAAATTATCCTAGCAAACCCAAAACTAGACCTACAAATAAGTTTAGACTCAACTCTAAGCCTCTATTCAAACCTTCTCTGAAGAAAGAAAAAATTATTTTCATATATGATGACATCCCAGAACAAACTCAGAAGATTACCAAGAAAGAAAGGGTGGCCATTAGAACTCTAAAGGAAATGCTAATAGGTAAAAACAGAAAGGGAAAAAAGAACCATCCAGTGTCTAAAGTTGAATATTCTCAATCAAATGATGGAATAGAGCAATATCTCACCTACAATCCATAGATGCAAGAATTTTCATAATCCTATATGGAAGAAATATGCAGCTTATCTAAACATGTGAAAAAGGATATTATTGAAGAAACATCCTCAAACAAACATAAGTATGAAAGAAAGCCTAGAAAACCCAAATGATTAATTGATCTAAATAGACATGCATCAGAAGATGACCAAGATCAAGACAGGGTAAAAATAGAGGATGCACCAATAAAATAGGGGTAAGAGGAATACAAGACAGTCATTGAAGATCTGAGGCAACATAATCGAAGGCTTGAGGTGTGGAATGCTAAGCTACAGGAGAAAGTCCAAAATTTAAAGGAAAAGCACAAGAAACAACATGATTTTTCAAAGAAAAAAAAAAGAAGAATATCAAACTATGTTGGTCTAATGTACTTCTCAAAACCAAACTAAAATAGGAAATTCGGGAAATTGAAGAACTTTTGCAAGTAGGTTCAACATCACGAATGACAATGATCTACTACAAGTTGAAGGTCTAGTTTTCAGCGTATTTATCCCTAGAGAAGTTGTTGCATATCCTATATGTGAGGGTCAAAGATATCTTAGGAGTTATGATATGGTCCTATGATAGAATATGTATTCCCTAAGATTCGGGATTTTGTTATCTACACATTAAATAAAATAGAATGTAATCTCCAGTTGATAGCCAGATATATCAAAATTGTAACTAAGTTTTAGGATCTGAGATCCAAATGGAAACCAACTCTTTGTATAAAAAGAAAATTAGATGATAGAGTTGAGGGGTTCAGATTTTGTGGCATTCAAGAAACATATTGATCAAAAATTGTAAAGTTGGAATCTGCAACGTTTTGCACTCAATTGAAAAACATTTTGATGGTTAGACTATCTTCTTCTGTGTCTTTATTTCTTTTGTCTTATATGAATGCATCTTAAACTTTTTTCAAAGCATTGGTTTATCATGTTATGTCTTGAATTTCAGTAAAATATTTTTATTGTCAAAATATTCTTTTCAGGAGTTGCATTTGAATGATTCTTTCATGTTTCTAAATATTATTTGGAAATTTGAAATTTCTTCTTTACAAGTGAACAGATTGTAACTTGTAGTTTCTCTTTCATCAACCTTTACTTTATTCATCTAACTAGATAGAACGAATGCCTTTGACTAAGTTCAATGTTGTTTTAACCTGATTCAAAAGTGTAACCTGATCAATTTTTGTCCAACCTATCCACTACCTGATCCACAAA
>JASDQU010736891.1:17647-37211 GCA_032191745.1 Picea mariana
CCATGACAGAAGAATACTAGTCCATTATAAAGAATGATGTATGGGAAGTAGTTCCCATACCAAAGAAAAAATATGTGGTATCCTCCAAGTGGATATACAAAATAAAACATGCAGCAGATGGAAGTATCAAAAAACATAAGGCAAGATTTGTGGCTCGTGGATTTTCTCAAAAATAAGGTATTGACTATGAAGAAACCTTTTCTCATGTATCCAGATACACTTCTATCAAAACCATCATAGTTCTTGCAGCGAAAATGAAATGGAAGTTACATCAGATGGATGTGAAAACAACTTTCTTAAATGGTGTTATTGAAGAATACGTGTATATAGAAAAAACACAAGGGTTTGAAGTTGAATATAGAAAGACTCATGTCTGTAGGTTGAAGAAATCTTTGTACGGGCTGAAGAGAGCTCCTAGAGCTTGGTATGACAGAATTGATAGTTTTCTGACGACCTTGGGCTTTACCAAGAGTAAAGCTTATTCTAATCTATACTTCAAGGTTATGAATGATGAGTCAATTGTATTATTACTATATGTGGATGACTTATTCTTGACAGGAGAAGAAAAAATCATCACAGATTGTAAGAAAAATCTTGTTGTTGAATTGAGACGAAATACCTAGGCCCGATGCATTATTTCTTAGGTCTTGAAGTTTGGCAGAGCCCAAAGAAGATCTTTCATAAGCAAGGGAAGTATGCAGTTGAAATACTGAAGAGATTTGACATGTTAGAATGTAAGGCCATGGCCACACCCATGGAGATGAATTTGAAGCTCCTAGTTGATACTTCATCAGAGTTAGTTGATGCTACTCTATATAGACATATTATTGGTTCATTGATGTATTTGACGAATACCAGGCCAAATATATGCTTTGTTGTGAACACCTTGAGTCGGTATCTGGTGGAGACCAGACGTGTTCACCTTGTAGTTGAAAAGCATGTGATGAGATACCTTAAGGGTACATTGGATTATAGTCTCTGTTATACTAGAGATCATGATTTCAGACTATATGGTTATACTGATTTAGATTGGGCTGGAAGCGCTTCAGATAGAAAAAACCACTTCAGGATGTTGTTTTAGTTTGGGGCCAGCCATGACTTCATGGCAAAGTAGGAAGCAATCCAGTATTGCTCTCAGCACGACATAAGCGGAATACATTGCAGCATGTTCCACCATTTGTGAATCAATATGTCTTCGGAAGTTGTAGACAGGTCTTTTCTATTTGGAGATGGAAGCCACCGTGATTCTATGTGATAACCAGAGTTGTATAAAAATGACAAAAAACCTAGTGTTTAATGATAAGTTGAAGCACATAGAGATCCGATATCACTACATTCGTGATATGGTGTAGAGGTGAGATGTAAATCTCCAATATGTTGGAACATATGAGCAAGTTGCAAATGTGTTGACCAAGTCTCTATCTCGTGTGAAGTTTGAGTACTTTCAAGAAAATCTTGGTGTTTTCCGAAAGGACCTCCCTCGAAAGAAGGAGTGATGCTGATGATATTATGGTATCCTGACTAACAACGGGTAGCTCCGTTAGGATTTTATATCCTAGGGAATTAATCATTCTTGGGCAGATCCCGAAGGTTTGGTAAGGACAGTCTGTCAGAGTACCTTTGCATATGTGTGCCATTTGTGGTCAGTAGTGATAGCTCCATTAGGATTTTATATCCTGGGGAATCTTATGATTCTTGGGAAGATCTCAAAGGTCTAGTAAGGAGGGTCTGTCAGAGTACCACATGGTAGCTTGTTAGGATTTTATATCATAGGGAATCTTATGATTCCTGGGTAGATCCCGAAGGTTCAGTAAGGATGGTCTGTCAAAGTACCACAAATTTTGTTGTTGATGAACCTATCTCATTATGTTTCCACATGTTGATGATGTTGTTATTCCATCCTCATGTTGTTGATGATTTTGTTTACCTCGTGCTATTGATGTTAATGTTTTGGCTCCATGAAGATGATGATGATGATACTCCAACTCCATGCTGTAAACGATGATGATATTGATGATGAGAAAAACTTATGATGATTTCTAGATGTGTCAGTCAGTGTTCCAAATGTTTATGATGATGTTTCCCTCTCCTTCTCTTGATGATGTTGTATTGGGTCAAGTCAGTAGAATACCCTTTTTTGTTAAGGGGGAGTTTTGAAATATTGTAACTTCGAAGAATATTCTAATTATATTTGAATTATTATCTTATAGATCAAATCCCCTTTTGCGGATTGATCATGTCAGGTCTTGTATAAGATCAAATGCCCTTTTGTGGATTGGTCAAACTATATTTGTATGGTGGTAATTGTAAAGTCGGTCCCTAGTGTTTATAAAGTGGTTTTAACCACTTCTAGGAGAATTCGTCCCCACTAAGTGAAGAGACATAACCTAAGCACCTCCTCAATTAGTATTTATAAGTGAGGATGGTGCCTCACTTACACACTCTCACACTCACTCATCCAGTGCGCATATATTGAAGGAAGTTATAGTTGCAGGAGGAAGGAGAAGAGAGGCGCATGCTCATTCTTAGTTAATTCATGGTGTTTTAGTCTTAGTCTTGGCATTATATTGGTAGTCTATTATTGAGGAAGTTTTTGCTGGGTTTTCTCCCTCATGAGGGTTTCCCAAGATAAAATGTTGCGTACCTTGTGATTGTGTTTCTTTCAATGATCCTCTTTATCCTGTTTTTTTGGAAATTCATTGGACGCTCATTTAATTTGGAAATAATCTAATAACAACAATGAAAACTTAACACTTCCCACATCTAGTACTCAGTTGTTCATTTTGGTGTCAATTTCCCACTCATGGATGGAACCCCGCTCAAGGTGGACAATTTCCTCAACACTTTCTATCTCCTCCTAGATGTGTTGAGGGATTTTCTTCTAGTATTCATTTGCATACGCCTAACCATATTGTTGCACATGTGTGGTGATGGTTTTGGGGCTTGAATTGTAGGAGATAGAGGGGTTGGGGTGATTCCTTCGACACCTTTGATAGCCCTAACAATCCAGAGATTCAAAGCATAGATTCTGCGGTGGGGAAAATCAACATCCTTGTTTTTCATACTAAAAACCCTCAAAGCCAAGGCAATCCCATTTAGAAAAATTATGTTGATGAGACTAGATGTATGCTTAAATCCATAGTCATGTGAAATGGATTAGATAACACATTCATTGGAATGATGAAGCCTGAAATTGATCGAAGCCATGATATAATAGAGGTGTTTGTTAATGAGTTTGTTGGTACGAGCCATAACTAAAAATTAAAATATGCACACCCCTCCCCATCTTAAGTATCTGTCGCATACTTATAACTTAATTTTCCGTCCCTCGATGACACCAAATGTCTTATCTGCAAGATATGCACATGGTTTATGTACCATTCGAAGAGAGGAGATTTGATTGAGAGGGTCAAGGTTAAGGTTTGAAAGGATTTTGTGAACCAAGAGGTCTCCATTCAACTCTTGTCATGTCCAAGTGTGGAGGAAGATAGTTTCACATATAGCTTGCTTGATTTTGATCCATACGCATTATACTTCCATTTTTTTCATTTGTTCCATTCTTTCCAAGTTACCCATAGTATAAACCATAGGAGGAGTTGTTATGATCTATTGATAATAGGGTTGTTGTTGATTTGTTGATGCCATCTGATGCTTCCCTTATCTTACTTCTCGGGGTTTTGTGACCTCCTGGTCTAGGATAGTTCACATCAAGGAGTTATATTGACTCTTCGGGCCTCTGCTAGACCCCAAACCAATTTACATAGGTCCCCTTTCCTTCAAAGTGAAAGTTCTTTCAGACCCGTCGACTCTGTCTTAGCCCCTTCGAGGATTTTAATTAATAGATGCTAGCTCCCCTCGCTAGGTTCTTTCCTTCATATGAATTTGGGCTATGACCTGAGGTGTAAGTATGTGATTTCGGGCACAGGCAAGAGCATTTTGGAACCAAACTACTTTTCTCCCCACAATTCACCTCTAGCCACCACGTGTCCCTTCTACAATATCGTGGTTTAAATTGCGGCCTGCTCTAAGAAAATTAAAACCCAAACTCTTTCTGGCCCTGCAATCCAACTTGATCGTTGATCTTCTGAACTCGGAGGTGTTTTGTGATCAACGACAAGGATCTGTTGCCTTTTCCTTTCTTCTTCCTAGAGCACGTTATCCTAGATCTCCACGATCTTTCAACACGTGTCCCTTTCAATTAACAGTTGTGATTTACTTCGACAGTCCAAGCTTCGGAGTTCTCAACTCTCAACCCTTGCTTACTCCATAGTAGTTATCTTGTGGAGTGGAAAATCTGCTGACACCTGTCCCGAGCAAACAGACGGCTCAGATGAACTTAGGCTCTTTGGGAGTTCTTATTCCACACCTACTCTTTATTCCAAAGTGATTTCTCCAAAATGGAAGATTGTTTGCCATGCATCCTCCTCATCCAATGACTCTACTTCCGCTTCGGGACTTTGGCCCCTTCAACCAGATCAACAACCCTCCTGCTCCCTTCTCGATCAACAGTCGAGATTTTCCTGCAAGGCTTGGCATTTTCCCTCCTCTGCTTTCCTCTAGAGTTATATATCTGGCACTGCGTGTCCACTTTCAAATCGACGGCTATGGATTACTTCAATTCTTTACCCAGAGTTTATAGATTCATGCCACCTATACTCTAGATCTGACGGTTGAGATTCACTCTGGCCCTCCGACTCTCCGAGCTTTGGGAGTTTCAGTTCTCAACTGAAAATCCTCGAAGTGATTTTCCCTGGAGTTTACGATCTGATGACATGTGTCCTCCCATAGATCAATGGCTCCCAACTTCTTCGGTTATTTAGGCTTCGGTGATTTCAAACTTTACTCCTTTACTTTTCCTCGAAGTGCTTTTACTTGGAGATTACGATCTGTCACCACGTGTCTCTCTAGATCTGACGGTCCAGATTCTTTTCGGCTCTTAGTATCTTGGTTATTCGACGCTTCGACTCTTTGGCTATCTGGGCTTCAGGAGTTTCAAACTCCTACGCACTTGTTCCTCCCGGAGTGTTTTCACCCGAAAACTCAGATCGCTTAACGTGTGTCTCCCTCTTGATCTGAAGACCCCTATCCACTTCGACTCTTCGGACCTCTGGGCTTCGAGAGTTTCAATTCTAAACTAAAAATCCTCAAAGTGATTTTCCCTAGAGTTCACGATCCATCACCACGTGTCCCTTTGGATTTGATGGTCCAGATCTCCTCCATATCTCCGGGCTTTAGGAGTTTCAACTCTCAAATGGAATTCTCGAAGTGATTTTCTCAGAGTTATTGATCTGTTGACACGTATCTCTTGGTGATCAATGGTCAGGATCGACTTCGGTTATTTCACCTCCTCCTGGTCCATGAACTTATGGATTCATGGATCTTACGCCACTTGTCCTCCTTGAAGATGGACGGTCCCAATTTACTTTGGGACTTCGGGACTTTGGCAAGTCAATCCTCCTGTGCACACAAAGGATTAAATCTCATGAGCTTTACCTTAAATTAGATGGCCATCGATCCTTTATGCTCGGATCCAGTGGCTGGAATTTGTTTCCTCCTCAGCGCTCTCCTTTGCTTCCCTGGATGCTGATCTAATGGTCGATTCTTCTTTCAGTATCATATCTGACGACTGTTGTCGCTCTTCCTCCTGAGATTTTGATTTCTTCCGACTTGGAAGACTTTGTAAGTGTTCAACGGCTTCGACCCTTGAACTTTCTCCTATGAACCCGACTATCTTAGGTCTCACCTTCGCTCCTGAAATTACTATGTCTTCTTATCTTTATGATTTACTCAGTCTCCTAAGGGTCTCAACCCTTTTGCTCCCTTGAAAGGGTTATGGTGCCCTCCTGGAAACCTCCCACTCAAAGCACACCTTGATGAGCATTTTCTACAGAGTGTTTGGTAACTCTGTGAGTATCTTCTCTAATACTCCTCTCTTCAAACTTGATAGAGAATTCTCCTAATGCACACTTGCACATGCTTGATTCCCACCTAGCAGAGTTCTCAGTGACTCTGTCTCTCTGTGCTCCCTCTGCACATTTACTCCTCCAAGGCATTCAACAACCTTGAGGTTCCTCTTTGAGTTAGTATCACTCTGGTGCGCCCTCCTGGCAATTTTCTTTCTGACTCCACAGAGTTCATATGTGCACTCCTTGCACTGGATATAGAACCTATGATGTTATGTTGTGCACTCCTTGCATAGCCTAAGGAATCCAAAACGATATTTCAAACTCAAGAAAAGATAAATAAATCTATATTCCTACTGCAAATGAACCCTATCATACATCTACAACATAAATAAATACACATATAACATTCATAGAATGCAGATAATTCATAAACACGCCATGTGTAGGAAAAACTTCGTTTCTTTGTATTAAGATGAATGTCTCTTTACAAATGTGTACATAGAAAACTAGACTATCACAGAGTCTCAGTTCTTTCTCCCACTCCTATTTCTGAGCTTTCAAGCTTCCCAGTCTCTCTCTCAGAATCCTCTCCTAACTCTCTTCTCCTCTCTCTCGAGACCTCTAAGAATTCTCTCTCTCTAACATTCATTCAAAACAAGATCTCTTTTCAAAAGAGGGCTCTACGAGCTTATCCTCTCTTCACCTAACCTCATCTATTACAATGAAGTTTCATAAATGACCATCTAGTCTTAATTGAATCTAGAGCCATCAACTTGTCATCCATTAAAGGTGACCTTATCTTCTTCATGTACTGAGGCATGGCTTGGTATTCACTCTAACTTACAGCATGAATCCATATAGGATCATATTTCAAATTTAAAAATGGTAGGGGTTGGTGCCTCTCCCTCTCTTGAATGTGCCCTGATATGATGGAATGTTGGCACATTGCTAAGGTGGAGCATTTCTCTTGCATCATACTCCACTACTGCAAAAACTTCATGAGCTCTCCAGCACTGTTGAAATCCTCCCGGATCCCAAACTTCTCCTTGGAGTTGTCCATTTGCTCCTCTGCTATGTTTTTGCTGCTACTTCTTCTCCTCCTTCTTCTTCTTCTTCTTCCCTGCTGCTATGGCAGGTTCTCCTCTGTTCAGCTTCCTCCTGCTGACTGCTTCTTGTGTTGACCTCAACATCAGTCTCCTTATCTCCTCAATCACCTCGTCCAATTTCTTTGTTGGCTAGCTCTTCTTATGTAGTCTGCTCTGTTGTACTTTCTCCTTATCAATGAGTAGATCATCTTGATCCCCCTTGTTTTTTCTTCTTCTGTGGCATTAGCTTGCCACCCTGCTGCAGACTCCAGTTTTGTAGTCTCATAAATGAACTGCTGCTCAACTTCCTCCTCTCACATATTGGTTTCTTCTGTCAACTCCTCTTGTTTTGGCTCAACTCTAACTTCTTCCAGCTGCTCCTTAGGCTGGTATGCTCCTCCATCTATCTCCAACTTGACTTGTTGAATGTGTTGGCTTTGCACTATCACCCTTCTCTCTAGGGCTTCCATTTCTTCATACAAATCAACAAATTACATGTTGTCTACTTCCCCTTCTCCTGCAGGCTCCAGTGTTACAGTCATCTCCTGCTCAACTCCCGGGTTGAAAATTTCGAGAAATTTTGTTGAATGCTCTTCTCCTTCTGCTAGGGAAAACATCAGTTTTTGCTCCTTCTCTTCTTCTTTGACAGTATTTGTTGGTTGTCCCTCTATTGCTGCACCTACAACATTTATGATAACCTTTTCTTGGTTGCTCGGCATGAATGTTTTGATTCCCCCAATGATCATAATGCACCTATGATATTCCTCTTTGATGGTGAACGCATTTAACTTCTCATCATCTTCATTCACAAGGTTTACAAACCCACATGAATCTTCATCTATCAACACTCCTTGCTGACCCAAACTCACTTCATAGCTCTTGAGACTTTCAGATAGTCTCATTCTAATTCCCTTGTCCACCTGGTAATATAGGATTTCTTTACCCACCTAGCAATATGAACTTTAATCACCATTTCCCTTTTGGAAGTCTACGAAATCCTCCACTGATCCCTTTCCATTTCCCACCTGGAAACTTGAAAGTCCATCTCTGCCCACCTGGCGGTTTATGAGATCCTCTGTTGATATCTCTTCTTCATCATTGAGGGTTCTTCCAACTTATGGTTCACAGATGTAACCCATCCCCTCCTCTGTGTCACTGATGTTTTCAACATGCCTCTGCCACCTCCTTACTACATGTTGCTACTTTATGGCCAACAACTTTTGAACAGACCATTTTACCTTCATGTTCAGAGGCCATTCGTACCTCCAGTGTATCTTTTCCTCCTGCTGCATCTTCAATGCTAGTCTCTCCATTCTTGCTCTTATCTCAATGATCTCCAGATCCATCTTTGACTTGATTTTCTGCTTGTATCTTTCTCTCTTACCACGCTCATGGCCTTTAGTATCCATTTTCACCCTCTACCTACCCTCCAGGCAAGTCTTTTCCTCAACCTAAAATGAAGATCATCTCCATCTCCTCCTACATCTCACCTGGCTATTTAATTTGATGTTGCACACTTGCAACAATCACACACAGAGCATCACACTCTGATTTCTTTTACCTACTATCTAGAGGAAAACTTTAACTTATGATACCACTTGATGTTATTAGATTATCTCCTTTCACCGTCTCTCCTTTTCCTGCTGTCTACAAACAAAATAACAGATTTCTCCTCTGTCTCCTTCACCTGAAATCTACAGACGAAAATCATCTTTGATACCACTTGATGCAGCCCCCCTCTTGCTCCTTGGGGTTATACAACCTCCCGGTATAGGATCGTTCACATCAAGGAGTCGGATTGACTCTTTGGGCCTATGCTAGACCCCAAACCAATTTACCCATGTCCCCTTTCCTTCAAAGTGAAGGTTCTTTCAAACCTGTCGTCTCTCTCTTGGCCCCTTTGAGGATTTTAATTAACGGGTGCTAGCTCCCCTCGCTAGGTCCTTTCCTTCATATGAATTTAGGATATGACCTGAGGCGTGAGTATATGATTGCAGGCGTGGGCAAGAGTGATTTGGAACCAAACTACTTTTCTCCCCGTAATTCACCTCTAGCCACCACATGTCCCTTCTACAATATCGTGGTTTAAATTGCGACCTGCTCTAAGAAAAGTAAAACCCAAGCTCTTTCTGACCCCTCAATCCAATTCGACCATCGATCTTCCGACCTCGACAGTGTTTCGTGACAAACAACTGAGATCTGTCTCCTTTTCCTTTCTTCTTCCCAGAGCATGCTATCCCAGATCTCCGCGATCTTTCAACATATGTACCTTTCAATCAACAGTCCTGATTTACTTCGACAATCCAGGCTTCGAAGTTTTAAAATCTCAACCATTACTTCCTCCATAGTAGCTATCTTCCGGAGTGGAAGATTTGCTGGCACCTGTCCCTAGCAAATAGACAACTCAGATGAACTCCAGCTCTTCAGCCTTCGGGAGTTCATCTGAGTTGGCGTTTTCCCTCCTTCGTTTTCCCCTTTGACCAGATCAACGGCCCTCCTGCTCCCTTCTCGATCAATGGTCGAGATTTTCCTACAGGACTTGGCATTTTCCCTCCTTCGTTTTCCTCCAGATTTCTAGATCTGGCTCCATGTGTCCACTTTCAAATCAATGGCTATGGATTACTTCGAGTATTTACCCAGAGTCTATAGATTCATGCCACCTGTCCTCTGGATCTAACGGTTGAGATTCACTTCGGCCCTCTGTCTCTTCAGGCTTCAGGAGTTTTAATTCTCAACTGAAAATCCTCAAAGTGAGTTTCCCTAAAGTTCATGATGTGATGACATGTGTCCTCCCGCATATTGATGACTCCCAGCTTCTTCGGTTATTTGGGCTTCGACAATTTAAAATTTTACTCCCTTTCTTTTCCCCGGAGTGCTTTCACCCAAATATTACGATCTATCGCCATGTGTCTCTCTGGAACTGACGGTCCAGATTATTTTCATCTCTTCGGCTCTTTGGTTATTCGACCCTTCGGTGCTTCGGCTCTTTGACTCTTCGACCCTTCAGCTCTTCGGGCTTCGGGAGTTTCAAACTCCTACACACTCGTTCCTCCCAGAGTGTTTTCACTTGAAAACTTAGATCGCTTGACATGTGTCTCCCTCTTGATCTAACGACCCCTATCCACTTCAGCTCTTTGAAACTCCAGGCTTCAGGAGTTTCAATTCTCAACTGAAAATCCTCGAGGTGATTTTCCCCAGAGTTCACAATCCATCGCCACGTGTCCCTCTGGATCTAACGGTCCAGATATCCTCTGACTCTCTGGGCTTTGGGGGATTTCAACTCTCAACTGGAACTCTAGAAGTGATTTTTCCGGAGTTACTAATCTGCTAACACGTATCTCTTGGAGATCAATGGTCAGGATCATCTTCGGTCATTTCACCTCCTCCTTGTCCACAAACTTCTGGAGTCATGGATCTTGCTCCACTTGTCCTCCTTGACGATGGACGGTCCCAATTTACTTCGGGACTTTGGGACTTTGGCAAGTCAATCCTCGTGTGTACACAAAGGATTAAAGCTCATGCACTTTACCTTAGATAATATGGCTATCGATCCTTTGCGCTTAGATCCAATGGCTGGAATTTGTTTCAATCCTCAGCGCTCTCCTTTTCTTCCTTGGATGTTGATCTAACAGTCCAGTCTTCTTTCAACAGCAGATCCGATGGTTGTTGTCGCTCTTCCTCCTGAGATTTTGATTTCTTCTGACTTGGAAGACTTTGTAAGTGTTCAAAGGCTTTGTCCCTTAAACATTCTCCCGCGAACCTGACTATCTTGGGTCTCACCTTCACTTCTGAAAGTGCTATCTCTTATGAGCTTTATGATTTACTAAGTCTCCTAAGGGTCTCGGCCCTTCTTCTCCCTTCAAAGGGTTCTAGTGCCCTCCTAGAAACCTCTCACTCAAATCACACCTTGTATAGAATTTTATACAGAGTGTTCGGTAACTTTGTGAGTATCTTCTCTGATACTCATCTCTTCAAACTCGATAGAGAATTCTCCTAGTGCACACTTTCACCTGCTCGATGCCCACCTGACATAGCTCTATAGATATCTCAGTGACTCTGTCTCTTTGTGCTCCCTCTGCACAATTACTCCTCCAAGGTATTCAACTACCTTGAGGTTCCTCTTTGAGTTAGTATCACTCTATTGCGCCCTCCTTGCATGTTCCTTTCTGACTCCACGGAGTTTAGATGTGCACTCCTTTCACTGGCTACAGAACCTTCAATGTTCTGTTTTGCACTCCTTGCACAGCCTAAGAAATCCAGAACGATATTTCGAACTTCAGCAAAGATAAAGAAATTTGTCTTCCTATTGCAGATGAACCGTATCATACATCTACAACATAAATAAATACACAAATAACATTCACAGAATATAGATAATTCATAAACACACCATGTGCAGGAAAAACTTATTTTCTTTGTATTAAGATGAATGTCTCTTTACAAATATGTACATAGAAAACTGAACTATCACAGAGTCTCAGTTCTTTCTCCTACTCCTATTTCTGAGCTTTCAAGCTTCTCAGTCTCTCTCTCAGAATACTCTCCTAACTCTCGTCTCCTCTCTCTCGAGACCTCTAATACTTCTCTCTCTATGACCTTCATTCAAAACATGATCTCTTTTTAAAATAGGGCTCTATGAGCTTATCCTCTCTTCACCTAACCTCATCTATTACATTTAAGTTTCATAAATGGCCATCTAGTCTAAATTGAATCTAGAGCCATCAACCTGTCAGCCATTAAAGGTGACCTTATCTTTTGCATGTACGAAGGCATGGCTTGGTCTTCACTCTACCTTATAGCATGAATCCGTATAGGATCATATTTCAAATTTAAAAATGGGAGGGTTCAGTGCCTCTCCCTCTCTTGAATGTGCATTGATATGATGGAATGTTGGCGCATTGCTGAGGTGGAGCGATGCTCCTACATCACCATCCTCTGATAACATCCATAATTCTTATTCTATTGTGATCTAATCTCCAAAAAGTTAGATGCCCCCAATTCCATAGAGTATACACGTAGGAGAAATTATTAAAAAGATGACCTATTGTTTCATCCTGATTGTTATAGAGGTGGTAATAGGATCATCCTGAGAAGCCTCGCTTAGTGAGGTTGTCCCAAGTGAGTTTTTTCCCTTGGGTTAGTAGCGAAATAAAGGTGGAGACTTTTTTCCAGAACCATTGATGGCATATTTTACTTCATATTTCTTGATGGATATAGATTTTTAGTTCTAAAATGTCATGCTTGATAATAAACCAACAAGCGGGGAAGAAGTCAGTGATGAAGCCATATGAACTAGGGGATTTTCCTTTCATCATGCTCATGAACTCCTATTCTACTTCCTCCAAATAGATCTACCTCATTAAAGCATCGTTATGTTTCATTGTGACCAACTTTGGAATGTTCCAAGTTATTTTTTTTTTTATGGTTGTCATTTTGTTGGGTTGCAGTTCTACTAACAAGGTGCTCTAATATTAGGTCAACTCGGATTCAATATCTTCATGCTTGTAGCGTTTGCTTCCCTAGTTTAGAGTCACTATTCTATTGTCGTATCTATACTAGATCATAAATCAATGAAAAACTTTGAATTGTGTTCCCCAGCTTGGAGCCATTAGACCCTTGACTTCTACCTCCAAAGTTGTTCCTCTTGCTTGTGGTAGAGGTCTAGCTGGATTTTCGGGTATGTTTCTTCTGCTACAATATTTTCAGTTATCCCTATTAAGATTATATTTTGTTGTATGTGCTCCATCTTATTTTATAGGTCCTTTTGGTCCTGGAAGATATCCCTAAACTCTTTTCTATTCCAAAGATTGAACCAAATCTTAAGATTCTTGAGCCTTTGTTGGAATCTAAACATAGGTGTGCCATTTTCTATGGCTACTTCCTTCCACCACCTTTCCATATTTGCTTCAAATGAAGGGTGATCCATCCATAAGGATTGAAACTTGAATGGCATGCTTTTTGGGCTCACTTTGATGTCAAGGTATTTGTAGATTGGCCAATATTCTAATCATGGCTTCAATCGCTAAGCCTATAATGAGTAATGAGTTTGAGAAAAGAAATTGATCCAACCAAGAGGAAATTTGGTGGGTTCCTCCTCTGTGGTTGTTCCAGATATGTGTTCCATTCACTATGCCTCAGTCAAATAGGTTTAAGGCTTTGATAATTTCTTTAAAATTTTCAAATTCCACATTTGTGTGTCTAATTCTACCTCATTTCTCTGTCAAGTAGGTTATCATGTCAAAGTCTTCTCCAATGATCCAATGGTGATTTTCTACCAGATATTTAAGATTTTATATGTTTCTAAGGAAGTGGATATTCCCCCCATTAACTAAGGTCCATAGACACTACTAATGAATCCTGATTCATCCAATCTGATTAGTTGAAAACGAGAAGACAACGATCTTTTTGTGGAAAAAAAGTTGGAGAGGTGGATCCCCAAGGCGTTCCATAAGAGCATGAATCCCCCATAGGCACCGTTGAAATATATATCCATATAGCAATAACATGTCCATCATTTGGAGGCTATCATGTTGAGCTTATCAGTTTAGCATTTGGTTTCTTGGATCATAAGTATTGTTGGTTGGTTTCTAAGGATTTTATTCCTCACTATTAGTTTCTTGATTGGGCTATTGAGGCCCATTATGTTCTAGGAGATGATATTCATTAAGATTTGGATGGGTAGCCTAGAACTTCTTTGTCATGAGAGTGATTCTGATAGAGTTTACCAAGATTTTTTCAAGATCTTGAAGTAACTGCTTATTAATTTGAAGACCTCTTTTTCTTTCCTCCTTTGATAGTTTGGGAGATTCCTTAGAGATAACATTTTTAATTCCTAAACAAGAAGATGTTGTGTGCTTAAATTTGGGAGTGGCTGCATGTTTGGATTTGTATTTGAGAATAGCCATTTGTATAAGTTGGATTTGTTTTTCTTAGATGGAGTTTTCCTCTCTTCTACTGCATGCATCATTATTCCTTATAGATCCATCTCTCCTACTTCCATGTCTTCCCCTTCATCATGCTCTTCATTTCCTTCTACTGTAGAGATCACGTCTTCATCATCCTCCACATTTTTATGTTTAGTTCCTAAATAATTTGTTCCTTTGTCTCTTTTTTTTTATCATAATCGAGGTGAGGGTGGTTGTCTGAAGCGTTGAGTTGTTGGTTCTCTTACTGGGATGGCCTTTCCTCCTAGCTATGATCATGGATTGAGGAAAGAGTCTCAAAGATATTGATGATCTTAAGGCCTTTTGTATTTGGCGGCGGTGGAATATTTCTTAGAGAATTTCTCTTATTGGTGACTTTTTGAAATCCCTCCTCATCCTTCACTATTTCGTTTTTTACCAAATCCAAGGGGGCATTCAAGGGGTAGTCCTGGAAGATATTCCCATCAACATGGATTTTTCTACAACAAAAAGGGATGTGCTCATAGTCAATTATCTAAATCCAATCAGGTTCTTGGAAGCTTAAGTAGATTGAAGTCGACAATGGCTTTGACACATTCACGTAGAAACAAATGCAAGCATATGCCATATATTTTCCCTACTTTGTTTCCTCAACATTTTTACAAAGGATCCAAGGGTATTTCCAATTCCCTCCAAGATTTATGGATCCCAATATTCTTGTGATAGGGAGTAAATACTAATATAGACAGGGGCAACACTGAAATCCTCCTAGGCAGGGCTGAATTTCTCGATCTAGAGTCAAAGATATAAGCTTGCAGAGTTGAAGAAATAGGGGTCATTTTCAAATATTCTCTCTCAGTCCTCAACATTGTTGAATAAAGTGGTAAAAAATCCCTTTGAGACCAATTTTGTATTGACGTCTCCTTTTAGTTTCCATCGGGTCTTGATCCACCAAATCAAGGCTTTTTTCAAAGGCTAAAGACCCATAAATTTACAAATGATAGCGTGGTCCTATGTGTATTGAATGGTTTCATTGATCTTTGTGGTTCTAATTTCATAATGTAGGGATTCATTGGCCTGCAGGGCGAAGGTTCGTGTTTGTTGTTTTTTCGATTCGATAGGTTCATCATGTTGGGATTCATTCGGTTGTTTGGTTTTGGGTCGTACAAAGTACTTTCGTTATCCTGGAGACGGGGTGTCGTGGGGTGGTTTAAGATATTGGTTGAAGGTTGATTGTTGGGTGCAAGTTTGTTTCCAACCACAATGTTATGAAAGGATGGATCCACACTCCTTCCCCTTGTTGTCGCCATTGTAGTGGTTTCAGTAAATCCTAGAGGCACTGAGGGTTAAAAAAAAAAATCAATCCAATCCATTTATATATTCAAAAATACAATTTATTTAATCAAAAATTGTAATTTGATAAAAAAAAATGGCATTGTCTAACTGTTCTCTGTTTTGGCCATTTTTCGTTGGAATCCGACAACATAAATCTACACGAAATTACAATTCTTTGTTGTTTAAATTGCATTTCTGAATGTAGAAATGGATTCAGTATGTTGAAAAACCCTACGGCTATTGGAGAAATTTATATTTTCGGCACACTAGTTCAGTGGGAGTTAACTGACTAGTTCTATTTTAGACTTTCTAATCTTAGACCATCACTATTATGCATGTATTCCTATTATAGGATGTCATTTCCTATATGAGTGAATATCACTCACTCATTGATTAGATCATAATATACATTGATTCTCATTCTTCGTATTGTATCTCTCTTCCTTTTCTTGATAAGCTTTGCTTGTGTATGCTTTAGCTAGGTCTCCTGTGCAAGTTTCCATGAAACACTGACAAGGGCCACTCGAATTATATAGAATTAACCACTTAAATTTGCATATCCAACAATTTCTTGCCACATTTCCGGAAAAATTAAATGGAAAATATCCCTGGAAAGGGCCAAAACTTAGAACAGTTAGCCTACAATTAAAAAAATTATATATTCAATGCTTTAGGAAAAAATTCACTAGTTAAAATAAAGATATTAATTATCTAAATTATAAAATTTAGGTTTGATATATATTTTTAAGGGGTTGAATCCATTTATATATTCAAAAATACAATTTCATCAATAAAAATTATAATTTGACCGAAATTTATATATTTATATATATAATATAAATTATATATATATATATATATATATATGTTGATTGTGAAAAAAAAATGTAAAATTAAGATATTTCTTTGTGAACAAAAAATATTAATTATTTTAGTCAAAAATCTTAATATTATCAGTCAAATGAAAATGTAATTTGACCCAAAATTATATATCTAATTATTGTAAAAAAAATCCAAAAATTAAAATAATCTTTTAAACAAAAATTTTAAATTACGCTTAGAGGCTACAGTTATTGGAAATGAGAACATTTAATGATCTTTCAATTATAAATCTTAATCTTATGGCTAGCAATTGAAGATGCTCGCATATTCTTGGTCGTGCTCCCAAATCAATGAATGAGATTTCATGTCAATAACTTCCTTGTATTTTATAATGCTTACATTTCCTTGTTTACTTTTTCACATTTACTTAATTTGATTAATAATTTACTACCCTAACCAATGATTGCCATGTTTAACTAATTAATCAGGATTAACATAAAATACTCATTGTCAAGTTGCAATGTTTAATATTGTGTCAAGTTGTGTCATATTGTTGCAAGTACTTCATTTTGGCCACGTCTTCTTTCTTTATGGATGTGAAGCGGCTTTAGTAGAGTGTCATATTGCCGCAGGTTTTTCATTTTGGCCACATCTTCTTGATGGATGTGAAGATGGGTTCTTTTATCCTTTGTAGAGTGCATCTGAGCTAAATAAAAAGGAAGTGAGTTATAAATCTTAATCTTTCACAGTGGGAAGCAATGGACTATTTGTTAGGGTAAGTAGGTGTTGCCCACTATGAAAGCTACAAAGGATAACTCACTGTCATAATGACACTCATAATTGTACATTATGACACTCATAATGACACTCATAAAGATGTGAGCTAAATAAGATGTGGCCCAGTGTTGCCCACTATGAAAGATCTGAAGGATCATTGTACCACATTCGAAGTCTTAGCAACGTTGGCCTAGCGAGCGAGAATAATGGCTTTGGGAATTCCTTTTGATAACGTCGTCAGGTTTATCATTGTGGTGGACATGAGAATGGCGTTCGACCGCTCGCTTGCAGAGAGATACGAAAATGGTTGGTACATTGCATGTGCACGCAACACTACAACTGAAAAGGTTGTTAATAGATCCCTTTTCCATGCTGTAAAAACAATATAGAAGACAAAGTTATGTGTAAATGAAAATAATAAAGAAAGCAAAGTTATGTGTAAATGAAGAGTAAGCGAGATTGAGCATAGTGTTCCTTGAAAGGAAACACTCATGCCAAGAGATGACATATGTGCGTGTGTTTTGAAGATACGTATCTTCCTGACTTGAAGTGGCTGGGATTTAACATGGCATTTAACCAAGTGGACTTTGGGTGGGGTGGGCCCCTCATTGCTTGATCCGTTACTTGGCTCAAAATTTTGTTATGCCCAATTGTATTCCTGCCTCTCCCAATGAGCATGAGCATGAGCATGAGCAAGAGCGTAGTATTTATGTTCGTCTACCTGCCACGCACAACATTGAAAGCCCTTGAAAAGGAATTATATAAAATCATGTGAATGTAAAAAATGCATGACTTCATGTGTGATTAGTATTATAATTGCATGGTCATTTTTTCCAAGCATGGAGGATAGTTTTATTCACTAATCACAGAGAGCAAAAAGTTGAAGCTCACGCTCACTCTTTAGACTTCTTTCCTTGGGCTACTCATACTCTGTTATAATTAGGTAGGCGCTATTTAATTTTATTCTTTTTAAATGTTTAATTGTTGTTTATTTTGTATATTTAATCTTAAATGGATATAATTAGCACAACCACCTTTTATATTATAAAATTTGTTGATATATTCTATTAGTTATATCAATTAATTTTATAATAAATAATTAAGATTAGGGTTAGGATTTCAAATTAAGATTAAAGCCATTAGGGTTTCAAATTAGAATTTCATACATGTTTTATTTTAGAGCTTTCTTTATATTTTCATTTTCCATAAAGAAAGATGGAAAATTGACATATATGAAATTTTAATGTGAAACCCTAATATACTTAACCCTAATATGAAATCCTAACCTAACTCTAATTTTCAATATCTATTATAAAAGTAATTAATAAGACCTCTATATATATCAACCACTTTTATAATATAGTTGTGCTAATATTATTAGTTAAATGTGAATATAGAATTTGTTCAATAATAATAATAATAATCTAATTTTAAAATCATCATCAAACTAAATATCAAATTGATGTATGAGATCCCCTTATTTATAAGACAAAAAACCCCTCCACCATTAATAAAATATACTAAAATCTACCTACCCTACCCCATGGGATTTATATATATATACATATCAGTCAATCGAATGTGAAAATGTAATTTCACCAAAACTTATATAAATTATATATCGGATCATTGCGGGAAATTCCAAAAGCTAACATAATCCTTTGTGAGCAAAAGTTCTCAACCTACTACGTTGTCCAGAGGAAATACATTTAGATTACGACGTTCGACTTTACCTAATTGACACATGTCTATAAGTTTCAATGAGTTGCTGAGAAATCAATGAGCCATCCCATCTCATCTGCCAATAGATTTAGTTTCGTTTTCTGATTGACTGCATCGATTAATCAGTGAAAGGATGGAGGAGTGTTGTATAAGCCCTTTATTCACGACTTTATGTATGTTATTGCCCCTCTTCATGCCACTTACGAACGCCCGTGATGCGCCTGATCCGGGCGCCCGGTTGATATCATGTTTACATGACCGCAGTTTGAAAAATATCACGACCATGTCGTCGTCTTCTACTTCGGAGTATGATGTTCTGCTCAATTTTTCGCTGCAAAATCTTCGATTCGCAGAGCCCGGCGTGCGCAAACCTTATGTGATCGTTATACCGCAAAGCAAAGAGCAAGTGAAGAATAGCGTGGTGTGCTGCGTGAAGAACGGGTGGGAAATTCGAGTCCGTAGCGGGGGGCACAGCTACGAGGGCCTCTCTTACACCTCCGATGTTCCCTTCGTTCTCATCGATCTCATGAACTTCAACAAAGTTCACGTCGACAAGAAGTCGATGACAGCATGGGTTGAAGTTCACGTCGACAAGAAGTCGATGACAGCATGGGTTGAAGCCGGCGCTGTTAGACGAATAAGTTGAGAGCAATTTGCTCCACGATTTTCTCCGTTCTTTTCTCCACGATTAGCTCCGCGATTTTGGCGTGATTGTTTAGTTAACTGCATGGCGTTTTCATCAACAGTTAGAGTGTGAGTTCCTTCGTTATTTACGAAGCATTCATTGCATGTAATTTCCTTTAAATATCAATTCGTTTTCTGCGTTTTCTGTTTTGCAGCAATTCGTTTTCTGTAGCTGCAGATTTGTTTTTCATGGTATCAGAGCAGGCTGCAGATCCAGCCTCTGTCCAGCTTGCCGAATTGCAAAACGTCTTTCAGCAAGCTCTCTAAGATCTGTTTTTTTTTTGTGCAATTTTTTTTAGCCGCCGGTATATAATTTTTTGTGCAGAAAATG
>JASDQU010736891.1:71834-104974 GCA_032191745.1 Picea mariana
AAAAATTAAAATAATCTTTTAAACAAAAATTCTTAATTACGTCGAGAGGCTACACCTATTGGAAATGAGAACATTTATTGATCTTTCAATTATAAATCTTAATCTTATGGCTAGCAATTGAAGATGCTCGCATATTCTTGGTCGTGCTCCCAAATTAATGAATGAGATTTCATGTTGATAACTTCCTTGTATTTTATAATGCTTACGTTTCCTTGGTTACTTTTTCACATTTACTTAATTTGATTAATAATTTACTACCCTAACAAGTGATTGCCACATTTAACTAATTAACCAGGATTAATATGAACATAAAATACTCATTGTAACGTTGCAATGTTTAGTATTGTGTCAAGTTGTGTCATATTGTCGCAGGTACTTCATTTTGGCCACATCTTCTTTCTTTATGGATGTGAAGCGGCTTTAGTAGAGTGTCATATTGCCGCAGGTTTTTCATTTTGGCCACACCTTCTTGATGGATGTGAAGCGGCCCAATGATGGATGCCAAATTTGGCCTGTGTCTGATGGATGCCACAAATTTTGGCTTTCAATTAATTTACCAATGGTCGTAGACTATCGGTTATGGTTATTTAATTAACACTGGAATAGATTCCTTTTGCATGCTGTAAAAACAATAAAGAAGACAAAGTTATGTGTAAATGAAAATAATAAAGAAAGCAAAGTTATGTGTAAATGAAGAGTAAGCGAGATTGAGCATAGTGTTCCTTGAAAGGAAACACTCATGCCAAGAGATGACATATGTGCGTGTGTTTTGAAGATACGTATCTTCCTGACTTGAAGTGGCTGGGATTTAACCAAGTGGACTTTGGGTAGGGTGGGCCCCTCATTGCTTGACCCGTTACTTGGCTCAAAATTTTGTTATGCCCAATTGTATTCCTGCCTCCCTCAATGAGCAAGAGCGTAGTATTGATGTTCGTCTGCCTGCCACGCCCAACATTGAAAGCCCTTGAAAAGGAATTATATAAAATCATGTGAATGTAAAAAATGCATGACTTCATGTGTGATTAGTATTATAATTGCACGGTCATTTTTTCCAAGCATGGAGGATAGTTTTATTCACTAATCAAAGAGAGCAAAAAGTTGAAGCTCACGCTCACTCTTTAGACTTCTTTCCTTGGGGTACTCATACTTTGTTATAATTAGTTTATAATTAGGTAGGCGTTATTTAATTTTATTCTTTTTAAATGTTTAATTGTTGTTTATTTTGTATATTTAATCTTAAACAGATATAATTAACACAACTACCTTTTATATTATAAAAGTTGTTGATATATTTCATCAGTTATATCAATTAATTTTATAATAAATAGTTAAGATTAGGGTTAGGATTTCAAATTAAGGTTAAGGTTATTAAGGCTTCAAATTAGAATTTCATACATGTTTCATTTTCTAGCTTTCTTTATATTTCCATTTTCCATAAAGAAAGATGGAAAATTGACATATATGAAATTTTAATGTGAAACCCTAATGTACTTAACCCTAATATGAAACCCTAATTTAACTCTAATCTTCAATATCTATTATAAAAGTAATTAATAAGGCCTTTGTATATATCAACCACTTTTATAATATGGTTGTGCTAATATTATTAGTTAAATGTGAATATAGAATTTGTTCAATGATAATAATAATAATCTAATTTTAAAGTCATCATCAAACTAAATACCAAATTGATATATGAGATCCCTTTGTTTGTGAGACAAAAGACCTCTCCACCATTAATAAAATATACAAAAATCTACCTACCCTACCTATGGGATTTATATATATATATACATATAAGTCAATCGAATGTGAAAATGTAATTTCACCGAAACATATATGAATTATATCCGATGATTGCGGAAAATTCCAAAAGCTAACATAATCCTTTGTGAGCAAAAGTTCTCAACCTACTACGTTGTCCAGAGGAAATACATTTAGATTAGGACGTTCGACTTTACCTAATTGACACATGTCTATAAGTTTCAATGAGTTGCTGAGGAATCAATGATCCATCCCATCTCATCTGCCAATAGATTTAGTTTCGTTTTCTGATTGACTGCATCGATTAATCAGTGAAAGGATGGAGGAGTGTTGTATAAGCCCTTTATTCACGATTTTATGTATGTTATTGCCCCTGTTCATGCCACTTACGAACGCCCGTGATGCGCCTGCCCGGTGGATATCATGTTTACATGACCGCGGTTTGAAAAATATGACGACCATGTCGTCGTCTTCTACTTCGGAGTATGATGTTCTGCTCAATTTTTCGCTGCAAAATCTTCGATTCGCAGAGCCCGCCGTGCGCAAGCCTTAGGTGATCGTTATACCGCAAAGCAAAGAGAAAGTGAAGAATAGCGTGGTGTGCTGCGTGAAGAACGGGTGGGAAATTCGAGTCCGTAGCGGGGAGCACAGCTACGAGGGCCTCTCTTACACCTCCGATGTTCCCTTCGTTCTCATCGATCTCATGAACTTCAACAAAGTTCACGTCGACAAGAAGTCGATGACAGCATGGGTTGAAGCCGGCGCGACATTGGGTGAAATTTATTCTGGAATTGCAAACAAGACCAAGAACCATGGATTTCCTGCCGGGATTTGCCCCACTGTTGGCTCCGGCGGTCATTTTACCGGAGGAGGGTTGAGTTATATGGTCTCGCAAGGGATAATGTGATCGACGCATTGCTCGTTAACGCCTCCGGTGAGATTACGGACAAGAAGGCGATGGGTGATGATGTGTTTTGGGCACTGAGAGGCGGTGGAGGAGGCAGCTGGGGCGTCGTGATTGCCTGGAAAATAAAACTGGTGAGAGTTCYCACCATTCTCACGGCCTTTRAAGTGTCAAGAACCGGGCGAGATCTGGTGGCGGATACCATCCACCGATGGCAATACATCTGGCCTTTCGTGGAAGATGATCTGTTCATGCGTGTGCAGTTCTTTGGCATTACAGTGGAACGAGGGACGAAAAAGGATATGAATGCGTCGTTCCAAGGCATGTATCTGGGACGCAAGGAGCAGTTCTTGAAGATAGTGAACATAATCTTCCCGGAGTTGAAGATGGCGGAGGAGGAGTGCAGTGAAATGAGCTGGATCGAGTCTACGTCTTTTATCGGAGGGACTACTAACGTGAGCGAATTAACAAACAGATACTATTCCAACAAAGTCCACTTCAAAATAAATTCAGATACGGCAAGAACCCCGCTGCCCAAATCAGGCCTCTAAGGATTGTGGGACATCATGGAAGAAGAGGTGAACGCGTATGCAATTTTCTCTCCTCTAGGAGGGATTATGGACAGAATTCCTTCCTCTGCGCTGCCGTTCCCTCACAGAGCTGGAAACATCTTCGACATACAGTACAAGGTGGTATGGAAGAATAGCAGCGACGATGAGCACTACCTTAACTGGATGAGAAAGCTTTACGCGTACATGGCTCCTTATGTTTCTTCTTCTCCCAGATCTGTTTATGTTAATTATTTGGATCTCGATCTGGGAAATGCAGTCAACGGGACTTCGACAGTGAAAGAAGCCGAAGCATGGGGTAAGAAGTATTTCCACGACAATTTCGATAGACTTGTGAAGGCCAAAACAGAGGTTGATCCCCACAACTTTTTCAGAAATTCTTAGAGCATTCCCCCGAGAAGTAATGGATTATCCCCACTGTTTATCGACCCGCCTGATCGTAATCCAAAATAAGGCTACAGGTTAAGCCACTTCCCTCCTTAACGGAGTGGCACTCTGAAACGCCGAGCATCATATGTGGTGAACTTATGTAGACATGTATTTTCTTCTTACGCTCTGCAAAGAAGATACTGCTATTTTTCACCATGTAAAAAACAGAAGGTTCATGAGCGGCCATCTACATAATTAACATATGAAAGTGTAAGTGCATGATTAAAGTTTTAGTAATTGTCAATTTAGAAGCCTCTTATCTGTTGTTTATTTTGGATTTAGTATATTAATGTTATCTGGATTTGGATTTAGTATATTAATGTTAACTGGTGTTTTTTTGGGTTTAGTATATTAATGTTATCAGTATACTATGTCAATTGGATTTAGCCATAATGGTTAGGAAAATTAATGGTTATCTTTTCTAATAAATTCATACACATTTATGTTGAGATTTTAAAATTTTATATAAATTTATTTTTAATTTTATATTTATTAAATAAAAAATTAAAATAAATATTTATTATATATAATTTTTTTATATATTTTAATATCCAAATTAATAATAATAATAATTATAATTTTTTAATTTATAAAAATGATTTAAGAACATCTAATATATTTTAATATTTTATATTAATATTTACTTTTACAATAGATTTTTAGATTTTAGGAGCCAAATAGGTGTCGAGAGATCTCTTATTTTACAAACAAACAAGAAAGGTTTGTTACATCAATTTGATATGTAGTTTGATCATAACTTTAAAAAAAATATTATTATTATTATTATATAAAATATATATATTAAAAAAGATATATATATATATATATATATATATATATATATATATATATATATATAATATAATATAATTTTTAATTTATTTTTAAACATTTTATATACACTAGAAAAAAGAAAAGTTATTTTTACACATTTTATATTTTATATAAAGAATTGAAAAACAAAAAGTTGAAATTGCCACTATTTACAAAATAATTGTTTGTCTTCCTCAAAGTCGTGATGAGTGTAAAGATTATGGAATTATAAAAGATATTAAGTATTCCTCAAAGTCGTGAATAGTCTAAGGATTATGGAATTATAATTGTTGCACTCGGTCAAATGTTGAACATGTCGTAATTGCCCACAGAATTCGGAATTCGAATTGGTCGTTGAACTTCACGCAATTGAAATTCACGATATAAATTCCAAGTCCTTTTAAATTGAGTCAAAACCTTTGTTATAAATCCCTGTTATATACTGTACCTTCGGCATAAATTCTTACCAAATATTAAGAAAATGTTTTGTACGAATTAACCTACTTTGGTGGACTGACATGTTCATGTCCTGGTCAAAGAATAACACCGCTGCACTATTTTGACCATGGAATACTATATTAGCACAGTCAATCTAGTACCACCGCTGCAATACTTTGATGGATGTAATGCTATATTAGCACAACCAATGTAGTTCTTCTAGATGCTAGATACTAGCACAGTCATATAACTTGTGGCTGATGAATCTAGATAGGCAATGACAACATGAGGAATAATTTAACTATTTTTTAGGTTAGATATTAGCACAGCCACATAACTTATGGTTGATGAATATAGATAGGCCATGATAACATGAAAAATAATTTAATTATTTTTTTTTAATAATGTATTAATTAATATATTAATTTTAATTTTAAGAATTCGAATTTTATTAATTAATGTATAATTAATAATTCGAATTTTAATTTTAATTAGAATAATTTTAACCAATTAATTAATGAAGATTTTTTTGGGGATATTTGTTAGATATTGATAAAAAAATTGTTGGACTTATAGATTTAAGTGATTATTTTTATAGAATTAGAGTGTCTTGGGAGTTTTTCAGTATGTTGAATCCATTTCTACATTAAAAATGAATTTTAAATAACAAAAAACAATGATTCTTATAAATTTATATGACAAGATTCGAAAAAAACCATTTCATAAAACAAGTAACCAAAACCATTAATATATTATTAATAACCTTAACCCTAATTATATCTTAATCTTAACTTTAATAACCATTAATCTTAACATGAAAAAATACGGAAATCAACAACCAACGGACTTAAACTTATGATCTGGTTGCCCCTATTAATATTAATTAATAAATTGGACAGGCTTATGATCTGGGTGTGCGCTATTATTAATATTAATTAATAAATAAATCGTAGGGTCTCCGGTCTATGTGGTTCTTCGGTAAGTGTGGCTTTGATTGCAAAGGAATTTAGACAAAGTCCACTGTCTAGCAACGAATTTGGGACGTCAGTAACTGAAGAGTACCAGTATTTGGATTTTTATCTGGTATACTTCAATCTGTCGCCGAAGGTTTGTGATTATTGATCTCTCAGCTTTTAGTGTAATTAGAAAGGAGGCATCATCGTCACCATGAGAATGGGATTTAATGTATTTAAAACTTGAATATTCTTTCCTGATAATCAGGAGCTTGGGAGTTCATTGTATTTAAAATTTTAATATTAACTCCCTCAAAATCATTCAACGTATTTAAAACTTGAACATTATTTTCCTCATAATCATGAGCTTCCCTCATAATCATGAGCTTGGGAGTTCAATGTATTTAAAACTTGAATATTAGTTCCCTAGTAAGAAACGTTTTATGACTCTTATACAAAGTTTCAAATATTCCAAATAATCATGAGCTTCCCTCATAATATTCGTTCCAAAGTTTTATGGCTCTTATACAATCCTTAAGCGTGTGGGGCCATGACCTACAATTTGTCTCTCCTCAATCACTCTAAGAACCTTTTTCCTCATCAAGCACAAAGAATCGATATGGTGACGGATAGCTTCACTTGAGCGTCCTTTTCCATATTCTTTCTAAAAGTTTTCATGAGTTTTCCTGAAATTTCTTCATGACACGTGTTTCATAGAAAAAATATCATGTCCTTGGGCATTTAATGCCTACTATGAACAGGTCTTTGTTGTGGCTTTCTTGAAAAGCTAAAACGGTTGGAAATCGGTTGGAAATTGGTGACAACGAATCTTTTCATGATTAGGATTTCAGATCCTATAATTTAGTGTTGGTTGTAAACAATATGATCAAGTTAGAATATGGATGAGATTGCATTTAATAATGAGTTTTTTTTGTAAATGTATATAAAATTATGTAAGCTCGTAGAGGCAGACAAGAGCGTGAGAAGAGAGTGTGAGCCTGTTGTAATCTCCTTGATTCAAATAATGAGACAACCAATATCTCTGCTTGGTGGACGTAGCCCAACGTTTGAGTGAACCACGTTAAATCTATGTGTTTTAATTATGTGCTTGAATTATGATATTTGTGTTTCCGCATTTGCAAACTATAACAAGTGGTATCAAAGCATTTCAGGTTGAAAATTTGTGAGACCAGTAAATCAGTGATGGTACAGGATCAAGTTTTCGAATTAAGAGAGAGGCAAACGTCTATCATAGAAGAGGTGGTGAAATCTGTGGTTATAGAACACGAGCTGAGAGGGTGCGTCGATCTCCAAATTTCCACATGTCTCTCCTCTCGAAGGTCACGCTGGCCACTAATGCACACTTCACGCGTGAGTAAATTTCCAAATTTCCACAGGCCAAATCATCACGAGAGGTGCGGCGACTCCATGGGTAATTTTTCCACATCTCCGCAAGCCAGTCATCGCGGGAGGTGCGGCGACCCTTTGAAGCACGCACGCCACTCACATTGGGAGGTGCGACGACTTTTAAAAAAATTATGAGGGCAGCGTATGTTTTTTGGAGTTGAATTTTTTTTTTTAAGGTATGGTTTTTTAAAGGGGCATGTTTTTTAAAGTCACGTGGACGCTGCTTTAAAAGGTATGGGAGGAATTACTATATTTGGAATATAGCATATAAAATAAAGATATAATGTTTATTAAGTGGTTGACTTTCATGATTATGCATTCAGAGGATCAACATTATTAATAAAGTGGGTAGAGGATGTTAATTAAAATATTATTTGTGGAACCTTTTTTTGTTTAGTAAAAGGTTTAAAGATATATTTGTGATTTATTGTAAATTTTTTAATTAAATATTTGGGTTAATACTATTATTCCTTCACATTTTCAAAGGGCCTTGGTTTTTATAAGTATTGGTGTTTTTTATGTTTCCTTTAATGAAAAATATGTTGAGTGCTAAGTTCGAAATTGAGAAGTTTAATGGCAAGAACAATTTCGAGATCTGGAAGGTTAAGATGCACGATCTACTCATGCAACAAGGCATGGTGAAGGCGCTTTTGGGAAAAACAAAGCAACCCATGTCCATAACAGATGAACACTGGGATGAGATGGATGCGAGAGCATTGAGTGCCATACGCCTGTGTTTGGTCGACGATGTACTGTTCAACATTGTTACAGAGAAGACAACAGTCAGTTTCTAGACAAAGCTGGAAAGCCTGTACATGACGAAATCCTTGACGAACAGGATCTTCCTGAAAAGATAATTGTACAGTTTGCACATGAAGGAAGGTACAAAGATAGATTATCATTCAAATACCTTTAATACTCTCTTATTTCATTTGACTAGCATGGGAGTGAAATTCGAATCTGAAGATAAGGCGATTACATTGTTATGTTCTTTGCCCATGTCGTGGGATCATTTTGTTACCTCTATTAGTTTCAGTTCAACAGAAAGTATTGAGTTTGATGACATTGTTGGAGCTTTATTGTCTGAGGAAACAAGGAAGAAATCCAATCTAGAAACCTCTACATCTGAGGCGATGGTGATTAGAGGTAGACCTAAAGAAAGAGGACACGTTCAGAGGGATTTCTCTCGGTCAAAGTCAAAGGGAAGAAAGAGAAAGCTTAAATGTTGGTTTTGTGGCAAATCTGGACACCTGAAGAAGGATTGTTGGAAGAGACAGCAAGCCTCCAAAGAAGACCCTCCAAAAGAGACGAAGGAAGCAAATGCAACCGAAATATGTTCATGTATGACTGATGAAGTTTTATCAATTAGTATTGGTTCATGTCATGATCAACAGTGGTTATTAGATTTTGGTGCTTCAAACCACATGTGTCTTCATAGACACCAGTTTATTACTTATCAGTCTATAGATGATGGAATATTTTACATGGGAAATGATATCTCATGTAAAGTTGTGGGAATTGGTAGCATTCAAATTAAGATGTTTGATGAAATTGTTAAAATATTAACTGATGTAAGACATGTACCTGAGCTTAGGAAGAACCTAATCTCTTTGGGAGTCTTAGACACATGAGGTTACAAGAGTATTGTTTAAGGTGGAGTTATGAAGGTCTATAAAGGAATCCTACTGGTTATGAAAGAAAAGAAGGTTGGTAACCTGTTTTTGTTAGAAGGAAGAACTGAGTCAGATCATGCAACAATGGTATCTGAGAACAACAATGATTATGTTCGACTGTGGCATCAACGGTTGGGCCATATGAGCAAACAAGGATTAAAGGTATTAATTGATCGCAAGTTACTTCCTAGTCTAAAGTATTTAAAGTTAGATTTATGCAATCACTGTATTTATGGAAAACAAAATAGGCAGAGATTTTAAACCGAAAGACACACCAGTGAAGGAATCCTTGATTATATCCATTCTGATGTTTGGGGGCCATCCCCTACTGTTTCGTATGGAGGATCATCATATTTTGTTACTTTTATAGATGATTTCTCTAGGAAGGTGTGGATCTATATGTTGAAAAGTAAGGCTGATGTATTTACAGTTTTCAAGCAGTTTAAAGCTTTAGTGGAAAAGAGCACGGGTAGATCCATTAAATGTTTAAGAATTGATAATGGTGGTGAATTTAGGTCAATGGAGTTTGAGAATTATTGCAAGGAATTTGGGATCGATAGGCATAAAACCACTTCCTATACTCCTCGGCAAAATGGAGTTGTTGAACGCATAAACAAGACTCTTCTAGAGAGAGAAAGGAGTATGCTGAGTAACGCCAACTTGCAGCAGGAACTGTGGGCAGAAGCTGTATCTACAGCTTGTTATCTGGTGAATCGATCACCATCAACAACAATAGAATGCAAAATTCCTAAAGAGGCATGGACAGGTCACCCTTGTAATTATTCTAATCTTAAAGTTTTTGGTTGTGAAGCCTATGCTCTAATTCTGAAACATCAGCGTTCTAAATTAAATCTAAAATAAAAAAGGATTATCTTTGTTGGCTATGGTGATTGTACTAAGGGGTACAGGTTATGGGATCGCACTGCCCACAAGATCACCATTAACACAGATGTAATATTTGATGAATCATCTCTCATCAAATCAAATGTAGATGTTCAAATGAAACAGGAAGAAGCACCAAAGTATCAGCAAATTCAATTTGAAACTAATGAAGGTGAACATGAACAAGTTTCAGAAGATGGTCATGAAGAGTCTCCTGCAGCAGAGGAATACATGGTTGATGATGACAATCATTAGGTTTTGAATGAACCACAAACTTCCCTAAGGAGGTCTACACAGGTCAGAAATCCTCCAAGAAGGTATGATGATTTTGTTTCATCAGTTTCTTTAAGTATTAATGATGATGAACCGTCATGCTATTAGGAGTCTGTGAAGGGTTCTAACAGTGATAAATGGAAAGAAGAAATGAAGGATGAAATGAAGGCATTAGAGAGGAACGCCACATGGGACCTGGTAGAACTTCCAAAAGATAGAAAATTTGTAGGTTGAAGGTGGATCTACAAGCTGAAGAAGGGTGTTGCTAATAAGGTGAAAAGATACAAGGCAAGGCTGGTTGCGAAAGGATATTCTCAGAAATAAGGTATTGACTTTCATTAGATTTTTTCACCAGTAGTAAAGACCATTTCAATTCGAATTGTGTTAGCATTAGTTGCATTGCTTGATTTGGAGTTGGAGAAACTAGATGTTAAGACTGCTTTCTTACATGGAGATTTGGATGAGGAAATTTACATGGAACAACTTGAAGGGTTCGTTCAGAATCGCAGCAAGAAATTTGTTTGGAAGCTCAATAAATCATTGTATGGTCTGAGGCATTCGCCTAGACAATGGTACAAGAAATTTGACTCTTTCATGGTGAGCCAGAATTATACAAGGAGTGAATATGATCATTGTGTCTACTTTAAGAAATTTAATAATGGAATATTCATTATCTTAGTATTGTATGTTGATGATATGATTTTAGCAAGCAAAATCATAACTGAGATCAACAGGTTAAAGGCTCAGATGACTAGGACATTCGATATGAAATATCTAGGAGCAGCAAGGCAAATTTTGGGCATGGAGATATTCAGAGACAGGAGGAATGGTAAGATTTGGTTGTCACAACAAAAGTATATTGAGAATATACTTTTGAGGTTTGGTATGAGCGATTTGAAATTGGTTTCAATCCCTTTGGCTTCCCATTTTAACCTTTCTTCAAGTTTATGTCCTAGTACAAAAGAAGAAAAGGAATATATGTCTCGAATACCATATGCTAATGCAATAGGAAGTCTAATGTATGCAATAGTTAGTACAAGGCCAGACATTTCACATGCAGTTGGGGTTGTCAGCAGGTATATGGAAAATCCAGGTAAAGAGCATTGGGCAGCAGTGTAATGGGTGCTTCGGTATCTGAGGGGCACAAGTGATTACTGTATCACCTTTAACAGTGGTTGTGAATCAATATGTGGATATGTTGATTCAGATTTTGTAGGTGATTTGGACAAGAGAAGGTCGACTTCAGGGTATGTATTTACTCTTGCAGGTGGATCTATTAGTTGGATGTCAAAGCTACAAAACATTGTCGCTTTATCCACTATAGAAGTAGATTATGTAGCTGCTTCACATGCTTGCAAAGAGGCAGTTTGGTTGAAATGTTTGTTTGGTGAGTTTGGAAGGATGCAGGACAAAGTAAATTTACTATGTGACTATCAAAGTGCTATTCACTTGGCTAAGAATCCATCCTACCAAAGTAAAACAAAACATATACTTATCAAGTACCATTTTGTAAGACAGGTCATCGATGAACGAGGAGTCTCTCTTGAGAAAGTGCATACAAAAGAGAATTGTGCAGACATGTTCACAAAACCAGTATTGTTAGAGAAGTTATGATGGTGCTTGGCTTCTCTTGGCTTGCAGAAAAGGTGATGAACAAAGAAAGAGCAAGGTATCAGGTTAATTGTTGTCAAGGTGGAGATTGTTGGAAACTGGTGACAACGAATCCTTCCATGATTAGGATTTCAGATCCTATAATCCAGCGTTGGTTGTAACCAATACGACCAAGTTAGAATATAGATGAGATTGCATTTAATAATCATTTTTCTTTGTAAATGTATATAAAATTATGTAAGCGTGTAGAGGCAAACAAGAGGGTGAGAAGATAGTGTGAGCCTGTTGTAATCTCCTTGATTCGAATAATAATACAATCGATACCTCTGCTTGGTGGACATAGCCCAACGTTTGGGTGAACCACGTTAAATCTCTGTGTTTTAATTCTGTGCTTGAATTATGATATTTGTGTTTTCGCATTTGCAAATTATAACAAAAAACTAGATTGAATTGATATCGTAGAGATTGATACCATGGGAATCCATCCCATTTGTCTTGGATGATAGTGAACAATGTCATTTCCATAATATCAGGCAAGCTAGGGAGCAGCGAAAAACCATGAATTTATCTATTTTCTTTGGAATGTAGAGGAAACCATGATTATTGAGTGTACCATGATTGTAGGGGAAACTTCTTGTATATCAATTATTTTTCAAGGTGCTTTGATGGAAAATCTATGAAGTTGATATTGATGATGACTCCTTTCCATTCCAAGATTTCACCTACACAATTTATTTTCCCTAATTCATTTATTTAAAACAAAACCAAGAAAAAACCTTTCACCTTTACAATCAACCCATTCTTATTATTTTGCTAGCAATTGGCAATCAAAAATCAAAGGAAATTTTTTCTAAAGGTGGCATGATGCAGAGGATTGTGGACAACATACTCAGTGCTGCGAAAGAGTAAGTTTCTATGGTTGAAATTCACTAAATTAATCAGTCATACCCGTGTTTGCAATGTGATTTATTTTTAATATTTTGACGTGAAAAGAACATATCAATATGCTTTGAAACCATTCAATTAATGTTTTAATATGATAAGGGAAAATTGCTCCAAGTATATTAAATAATGGCACTTTTGAAATGCAGAACTGACATGAATATTGTTTTGACAATGTTTGCAGAGATGGTATCTAGCTTCCAACTATAGAAGTCCAATTCCAACACTTGACAGTTGATGCAAATTGTTATGTGGGTAGCAGAGCTCTTCCTACTCTTTAGAATATAGCTAAAAACCTGGTGGAATACTTGTTCCACATGGTTGGACTAATGCTCACAAAGAAAATAAATATCACAAATCTGAAAGAAGCAAGTGGAGTCCTAGAACCATCTCGGCAATAGGTTGTTGTGTATAAAAACCTTTTTCATTCAAATCACACCAATATACATAATTTATAATGCAATTATTGTTTGTCTATATCAAATTACCCTCGATGCTAAAAAGTATTTACTACGACAGTTAGAAGGGATGGTCTTGAAAGGTCTAATTGGAAACATTAATAAATTCTTACAACATATCCTTGCACTGATCACGTAGAATGACTTTGTTATTGGGTAGCTTTGGCTCGGAAATTGGACCCTAGATTGAAGGTTAAACACTTATCTTATCCTTACTTGGAATTTTGCATGGATGCCAATATTTCATCAATAAAACAAGGTATCTACTTTACTATTATTGAATGATCGGGTGAGGGGAGAAACTACTTACAATTGGTATATAATGAATGAATTTGTTCCTAAAAAAACATCTGCTTACATAATACAACATGACTTACATGTTCTAGAAATAATAGTTAGAGAAACACTCGATTTGTCTGCTAGATGTCAAGGTGTTGGTGATATGTTCGGTGGGAAATCTAACCAAATTTCAATATGTCAGACTTATATTTCACTTGGTTAATTAGTGCCCTCGATTACACTATGAAGTGTTTATTGACTAGTATGCTTGTTGGCATATTCTTGTGCAGAGCTGCTTGTTGAGCTTGCCATGAGGGAGAAGCAAGATGTGATTTTTTCAAAGGAAAACATTGATCTATTCATGAAAGTAAGTTCAGATGTTTATGGATCACTTGCTTAGAGAAAATATTGTTGTGTTCTCATATGTTATCCAGCTTAGGCCTATTCTTATTGATGTCAATTTGGTTCTTTGATTTTTATTGTTATTTTCTTTCTAAAAGTAACAACAATGGAGATCAACCTAGCTATAACATATAATTAAAATCTTTAAATAAATGGATTTAAGTACAAGAGGAGATACTTACAAAATTATTATGCACGGAGTTGTGTGGTTGTAACATTGGAGTTGTGCGGCCAAATCCATTTTAAAGTGTCCAGCCAACGTGAGATCCGTTGTTCCCCACGACCCATGGGGTCTATAAAAATAGGTTGGAAGAAGAATGAGGTTTTCATTAAATTTGGTTGAGCCTCATCCTGCTCTAGGTTGGAATAAGAACAAGGTTTTCATCAAATTTCTCTTAGACATAACTATAGTTGTTTGCAATTTTTTTTGTTTTGTCCCTATCATTTAATATTTTATGGTATTTGTATTAATTATATGTTTTCATTGCCTTGGCAAATCAGGTTGATCATGTTGGAACAAATCCTGGATTTGGGAAGAGAGGTTGACAACAACTGCAACTGTGTCGTTACATTATCGAGGAAAGAAATAGTTCCTCTTGTCTTTGATATTGCTTGAATGTTATATAAGAATCATATTCTCATAGACATTATTGCAATGTTATTGGGATTGACTGTGGTTGTGTCTTCCAACAGACAAATTTCACAGTTAAATGCGGCTATGACTGTGGTTGTGTCTCGCACTGGACGAATTTTACATTTAAATGCAGCATATGCCAAGTATAGAGTTGTTATATATACCTCTTTAACTATTTACTCCATGATTCAGGTACCAATTTTTTTTTTCATCTTTTCTACGCACAACATATGAAAACTATAGAGTTGTTATATACACCTCTTTAACTCTTTACTCCATGGTTCAGGTAACATTGGAGTTGTGTTGTTGTAACTGTGTAGTGGAGGAGAAGCAGAAGGAGGATTAGCACTCCCTCGCAGATGAGGGATACATCTAGTGGTAGCAATGGAGAAGGTGGAGAAGAAAAAGGAACAGTAGCAGGCCTACTTACAGAACTAAAGTAGTGTAAGTTTCATAAACTTTCCCATGTTATAATCATGGACATGTTTCAAATTTATATATATATATAATTCAATAAATTGTTGTAATTGTGAATCCATTACAATAAGCATTGCACTTGAATCAAATTTGGAAAAAATCATAAATAGTGGAGATGTTTTAAATATCTATTTATGAAAAAAAATTACACTATAAATTCCCATCATATGAGGTGTCAATGGGTGGGGCCTTGGATGCACACACGACGTGACAAGATTCCACTCCATCATGCAGAGGAAACCCATCAATGTGGGAGTCAAATAGGCAAGATAAGACACAATGCAGTGATAATGGAGGTTGCAGTGGGGGATACAACACCCCCAATCCCAGTACCTAAGATGATGTTGAGAATGATCCTGGTTGTTTAGTAGTATAGTGATACGATGCTTGGAGTTATGATATGGAGGTGTGTATTGAATAATTATAGTACATAAATGAAGGAGTTTCATATGCTGATGAGGATCAATTTGGGCGATCCTGAAATAATGAGAATGCAAGAAGAGAATGGCCTATTTCATCCTGTGATTTGTTATGTTGATTTGGTTGTCTTGGAGGCTTTCTGGAGCATATAATGGCTCTATTAGTATAGGTTTCCATGGATCACAGGAGGCTACTCTTCAAGTAATCCTTCTTGCTTCACCTTCTCTCTAGTTTGGTTACTTTGTGTCTAATCTCTAGTTTATTTATGTTCCATATATGGTCTTTTGTTTCATTACCAAGAGGAGGCATCAATAATTCTAATCAAATATCAGAGGGATCAAATGGATTTCCCCTTTTGGCTCATCACACTGTTGAGTCTCATGTGGCTATTTTTGGAGTGGTCATTGTTCAGCCTTGGTTTTTGTATCTTTTCCTAGAGATTGTTATGGGTAGAGGTTCTAGCAAGGGGGGAATTCCCAAAGGAATAAGGGTAAGGGGAGTGGTGGCAAGGTTTCTTCCTCATGACCAAGGGTTTCAATGACCAAAGCAGAGAGTGACACTTGGGAAGTGAAAAATTGTTTTGTAGAGAATCACTTGGAGGTTGCAAAATAGGAAGTGGAGGTGCTATAGGTGATGGTAAGGGTTAAGTACCAAATGGAGCCCAATCAAAAAATCATGGACGAAATTTAGGTATGGTATGAGGACCCGATTTACTCTTGAAATAGAGAAATAAAATTCTTTAGGATTGCAAATACCTACTAGCTTGTGAAGGATCTAGTGGTGCAAGATATGGAAAAAAATAAAGAGTAGCAATAAGAAATTCTCCACATGATAAGAACTTTCAATGAAAATTTTGAAACAATGTGTCAGGTGGTTTTCAACATCAAGATAATTATTTCAAGGGTGGAAGAGGAGGTGCCAAAGGAAAACAAGTGGAGGGATCCTCGAGCTCAACTAGAGCCTGAGCCAACCTGATAGTGTTGTAATAATGTATTAATTAATATATTAACCTTAATTTTAACAATTCTAATTTTATTAATTAATGTATAATTAATAATTCGAATTTTAATTTTAATTGGAATAATTTGAACCCTATTAATTAATGAAGATTTTTTCGGGGATATTTGTTAGACATTCGGTAAAAAATTGTTGGACTCGTAAATTTAAGTGATTATTTCTATAGAATTGGAATGCCTTGGGAGTTTTTCAGTATGTTGAATCCATTTCTACATTCATAAATGAATTTTAAACAACAAAAAATAATGATTCTTATAAATTTATATGACAAGATTCGAAAAAAACCATTTCATAAAACAAGTAGCCAAAGCTATTAATATATTATTAATAACCTTAACCCTAATTATGTCTTAATCTTAACTTTAATAACCATTAATCTTAACAGGAAAAAATATAGAAATCAACAACCGACAAACTTAGACTTATGATCTGGTTGCCCTTATTAATATTAATTAATAAATCAGACAAACTTATGATCTGGGTGTGCCCTATTATTAATATTAATTAATAAATAAATCGTAGGGTCTCCAGTCTATGTGGTTCTTCGGTAAGTGTGGCTTTGATTGCAAAGGAACTTGGACAAAGTCCACTGTCTAGCAACAAATTTGGGACGTCAATAGCTAAAGAGTACCAGTATTTGGATTTTTATCCGGTATACTTCAATCTATTGCTGAAGGTTTATGATTATTGATCTCTCAATTTTTAGTGTAATTAGAAAGGAGGCATCATCATCACCATGAGAATGGGATTTAATGTATTTAAAACTTGAATATTCTTTCCTAATAATCAGGAGCTTGGGATTTCATTGTATTTAAAATTTTAATATTAACTCCCTCAAAATAATTCAACGTATTTAAAACTTGAACATTATTTCCCTCATAATCATGAGCTTGGGAGTTCAATGTATTTAAAACTTGAATATTAGTTCCCTAGTAAAGGAACGTTTTATGACCCTTATACAATCCTCATAATATTCGTTCCAAAGTTTTATGGCTCTTATACAATCCTTAAGCATGTGGGGCCCATGACCTACAATTTGTCTCTCCTCAATCACTCTAACCTTTTTCCTCATCAAGCACAAAGAATCGACATGGTGATGGATAGCTTCACTTGAGCGTCCATTTCCATTTTCTTTTTAAAAGTTTTCATGAAATTTCTCCATGACACGTGTTTCATCGGGAAAAATATCATGTCCTTGGGCATTTAATGCCTACTACGAACAGGTCTTTGTTGTGTCTTTCTTGAAAATCTAAAACTATTGGAAACTAGTGGCAACGAATCCTTTCATGATTAGGATTTCAGATCCTATAATCCAGTGTTGGTTGTAAACAATACGATCAATTTAGAATATGGATGAGATTGCATTCAATAATCAATTTTTTTTGTAAATGTATATAAAATTATGTAAGCTCGTAGAGGCAGACAAGAGCGTGAGAAGATAGTGTGAGCCTGCTGTAATCTCCTTGATTCGAATAATAAGACAACCGATACCTCTGCTTGGTGGACGTATCCCAACGTTTGGGTGAACCACATTAAATCTCTGTGTTTTAATTATGTGCTTGAATTATGATATTTGTGTTTCCACATTTGCAAACTATAACAAGTGGTATCAGAGCGTTTCAGGTTGGAGATTTGTGAGACCAGTAAATCAGTCATGGTACAGGATCAAGTTTTTGAAGTAAGAGAGAGGCAAATGTCTATCATAGAAGAGGTGGTGAAATATGGTTAAGAAATCAGTGGTGATAGAACACGAGCTGAGAGGGCGCGTCGATCTCCAAATTTCTACAGGTCTCTCCTCTCGAAGGTCGCAGCGGCCACTAGTGCACACTTCACGCGTGAGTAAATTTCCAAATTTTTGCAGGCCAGATCATCACGAGAGGTGCGGCGACTCCACGGGTAATTTTTCCACATCTCCGCAGGCTAATCATCATAGGAGGTGTGGTGACCCTTTTGAAGCACACAGGCCACTCACATTGGGAGGTGCGACGACTTTTTAAAAAAATTATGAGGGCAGCGTATGTTTTTTGGAGTTGAATTTTTTCTTTTTTAAGGTATGGTTTTTTAAAGGGGCATGTTTTTTAAAGTCACGTGGAAGCTGCTTTAAAAGGTATGGGAGGAATTACTATATTTGGAATATAGTATATACAATAAAGGTATAAAGTTTATTAAGTGGTTGACTTTCATGAAATGCATACAAAGGATCAACATTATTAATAAAGTGGGTGGAGGATGTTAATTAAAATATTATTTGTGCACCCCTTTTTGTTTAGTAAAAGGTTTAAAGATATATTTGTGATTTATCTTAAATCTTTTGGGTTAATACTATTACTCCTCCAGATTTTCAAAGGGTCTTGGTTTTTTATAAGCACTAGTGTTTTTTATGTTTCCTCTAATGAAAAACCCACAAGGGGAAAAACCAGTGAGAGAGGGAATTTTTATTATTTGTGAGCTTCAAAGAAATTTCTTTTACAACATATTCATCTTCAGAAATTCCACAAACTGATCTCAGAATTTCTTCAGCAAAACTCCTTTTGAACAATCCTGGAAAAGCTCCCCGATTTCTGTGCTAGAAATCCATACAAGTGTACGACTGTCCCAGCAATAATGTTGTACCAAATGTTTCGATTTGTGTGCCCTTTTTTAAAGTATTATGTATGGAATATGCAGCAGGAACAACACCTCAAAAATCGTTCCTTTTCTCCTCGAAAATAGTGCCCAAATCTGGACTGTACAACCCTCAAAATTTGTGCCAAATCTGTACGGACTGTACGGAAATTCACCCAGAAATTTGTGTCAGCAGTTGCCTCTATTTCTATGCAAGTAAATTCTTGTGTGGATTCCTTGGAATGCATACCAACCTCCTCAGAACTTCTATTTGTTGTCCTCCTCAATTTCTGTGCATAAAAATGGTTGTAAGACCTCTAGAAATCCGTACTGTACGAATTGCATTAAATGATGAACCCTGCCTTGAAATCTGTGCTATCTTTCTTCCTCAAAATGCATATTGTAGAACTGCAAATGTTTCCTCCTTTCTCAAGCTCGACCTCCTCTATTCTTTCTCTCTCAAAATGCTTCAACAACGCAAGAATGGGTGCACCCTCCTACCCTAATCGACCTCATGAGGGAAGGTGAATATTTTCTCAATCCAACAGTGGAGATTGGATGAGATCAATGGTGGAGATAAAGTCACTTAAGTTACCCACTTTCCCTAAGTCCAAAAAGTCACCTTTTAATTTGTCTCTCACAAATTAAATGACTAGGGTCCACATTAAGCACTTTCTCACCCCTTAGGCACCTAGGTGATGCGAAACACTTGCCTAGGTACTTTTTAATTATTTTAACATTATTGTATACTCCTCAGAATATGTTAAATTACACACTTCTCATCATATGCAAGTGAAGTGAGTTATTATAAATAGTAAATATTTCATTAATTAAAAAAATCATATGTAAGTGAAGTGAGTTTTATAAATGATAAATATTTCATTAATTAAAAAAAAGGGAATATAAGTTGTTGAAATTGTGAGGTTAAAATCCATTAATAAAAGTCATCACAAATTAGAGTCAAAATCATAAAATATTAAAAAAACTATAAAATAATAACAATAACAATAATAATAATAAATATAATTACGCAATTCTAAGTTCTTATAATGAATCCATCTGTAAAAGTTATCACAATTTGAATACCAAGTCATAAAACATAAAATACTATAAAATAATAATAATAATATAAAATTTAATAGCCCGATGGGTTAGCTCAAGTGGATGAGTGTAGTTATTTTCTTGAATGAGGTTCCACAGTCGAATCTCTTGCCAGAAGCCTGTTTAGGGCATCACTTGATGTCCCCACTAGGTTAGGCCCTTAATCTCGGGGGTTTCTGTGTTGCATTCCGAGGAAAAAGAATAATATAAAATTTAATATTAATAAAAATTAAGTCCCAATTATTTTGTTTTTTCGTTTGGTAGCTACATCCACAAAAGATCATGGCAAACCCTCCGAGTTAATGGGTTTATATCGCCAACCTGAATACGGGCCTAACCCCAAGGGGGAACAAAATATTCGAACCCGCGACCTCCTCCACTCGGGATAGCTTCACGTCTGGATCAGAACCACTTGAGCTAAGCCTTGGGGCTAAGCTCCAATTATTAATGAGTCAATGAGGAATTAAAAAATAAATCACAAATTGAAACAATTGGCCTTATAGAAGAAAAAGGTTGGGAAAAATAATTGAAAATAAAGATAGGTTGATCTGGGTTATGGTAAGCTCTAATGTCCATAAATATGAGCATAGTAAAACTTCGAGCTTAAATGGGTCTGGAATCTTTATAAATGAAGACCTCATTCCAGAAGATCAAGCTGAATTAAGGGAGGAGGTTCAAAAGGTAAAGGAAGCCAGAAAAGAAGGGAAATGGGAAATAATTAGGAGTCGAAAAGCTATTATTAGGGATAGAGACCAAAAGGATAATAATAAACATCAATTAGAGACACTTCAGATCCTTTATTAGAATTTTCGAGGTGTTCCTTGGAACAAGGGGCCTATATTAAGTTGGATCCCAAGTGAAATTGATATTGTATTTCTAGTTGAAACCTCGGAGCATGAGGAATCTAAGGTCCCTAACATAGATGGACTTATATTGTGGTCAACATGGAACAAGAAATCCTCTCGTAGAGGGGTTGGAGGCATAGCTTGTTACATAAGAACAAACATTTCTCCTCACATTCGTCTTTACAAAAAAGACCCTCTCAATCAGTTCATTTGGGTGGAGATTTCATATGTCAATGCTAAGAATCTATATATAGCAATTTGTTATTTTGCGCTTATTAATTCTACCTTTTATACAAAAAACAATCTAGATAAAAATTGTCCCTATAAAATATTAGAAAAATATAGTTACAGTCTCAGAAATGAAGGTAGTATCCACCTGTTAGGAGACTTTAATGTTATAAATGAAACTAATCAAGTTATTATATTAAACAATGATTGCAACCCTGATCCTCTATGGGTAGACAAGGACCTTTTTTTAGCTAATAGATACAATATAAATTCATAAGAATTGAACGAGAATTTATATGGTACTTGATGCAAGAGCATCCTCATCAAAGCTCAAGTGGAGGACAACTCAATGCCCTAACGCCCATTTTGAAGTGATTTTGAAATTTAAGACAGAATGTAACAAAAATATCTTGAAAAGATTGTAATTAAAGAAGATCTTAAATGTTAAGAGGTTGAACCCTCGTGTGAGATCAATGGATATTGTATTTTCTTTAATGTAGTTAATAACAGTATAGATCTGAAGCATTCACTCTTATCTGTCAGTATCGATCATTTATTGTAATAAACCTTAGTAGTTGAAAGCTTTTAATTTGATAGGATAGCACTAAGGTAGTCAGAGGGAAAAGCTCTATGAGCTCTTTTTGTATAAATAAATGTATGGTATGCCCAAATGAGGTTGTTGATGGCCGGAGAGTGTTGAAGATTATTGTAGTTATTATTGAAGCTGTTGAATCTTAACAAAATTGTATGAGTCCATGTACATATCATTTGAATGAATATAACAAAGAAATGTTGATCCAAATTGTTGGTGTTGCTATTACTGTGCCTATCTGAATGAATGGTAGGCATTTTGTTTAATTGCATTTCTCTGTTATTACTTATTCTCATGTTATGAATGCATTACATGGTTGAATGTATGAATCTGTGAGGATTAGATAAATTTCAATTGTTTCTCTTCTACGAGCCTGTGAAAGGAGTGCATAGTGTCTGCAAGGTGTGCATTGACAGAGTTTGTTTTGACCCAGAAGCTTGGGAGAGATAACATGAAGCTTTTTTTTTCAAGGAGTGCATAGTGTCTGCAAGGGGTGTGTTGACAAAGTCTGTTCTGACACAGAAGGTCAAAAGAGAAAGGACCACGCAAGGTGTGCGTAGGCAGAAACACACTCAGTGTCATATTGTTTAGGAGGAACAATTGAGTTGTGTAAGAAATGTTGCAAGGAGAACACAATCACCCAAAAGGGGTTAAGTGAAAGAAGATTGTTGCAAAGTGTGCGCAGGGTTGACATTTGGCTAAGTGTCGAAGAAGTCATTCTAACAGGTTAAATTGTTTGAGGAGGAACAAGCTTAGAAGAGATGGCGAATGGAAGTTCTTTAGTAGGAAGGAGCCCACTGAAAATTTCCCAATCAACGAGCAAGATCCATTCAGAGGAATCGGGATATTTCCATATTGTGAGATCTGGGGAAGTTGCGTAGAGAATACGCTAGAGTCCTTTAGCACTTTGTTTATTTGGAAGTTTGGAATTGTTTAAGGAGATGGACCGTCGAAGTCTTGAAGACGTGAAGTAAAAGCGAAGCCGTCGGTAGCAAGGAGGATATGCGGCATTAGATCAGAAAGTCTGGGAGATAAAGCTCTGGAATATTTGCATGGAGCAAAGAGAATTTTTCTCGAAGTCCATCGTGGCCATCGATTTGAGAAGGACATGTGTCATCAGATCGTGGAATCTGGAAAAGAGTGGAGGAAGTGGAGTCATTGACTAGAAGTTGTCTGAATCTCTAGAGGTAAGGAACCATCTTAGCCATTCGTTGTTTAAATACGTGGCGTCAGATCTATCACTTCGGTGATAGGACACTTCCAGAAGTTTGGAGAGTGAAAGTCCCGAAGGACGAAATCAAAAGGAATCGTCGATGAACGGAGGGACACATGGAGAGTGGAGATTTACTCTAGAGGATTGACACTCCGAGATAAAGAGAGTAGAAGAGCTAGCGCTCGCCACTTAGTGTTACCAAAAGCGCAAGAAAAGGTATGTGCGGGGAATCAAGCCTGCATTGGTAACCAAAAGGAGGCCTGTGTAAATTGATTTCAGGGTCTAAAAGGGTCCTGAAGAGTTAATTCAACTTAGTGAATTGAATATCCTTGACCGAGAGGTCGCGCAACCTAGAGAAGAGAAGAGGGGGTTGCGTCAAGTGGTATCATAGCCCTGATTTTTGTTTGCAAATAGCAGAAAAATGTGAGAAGGTGAAAGGAGATACTTTGATATCATCAAGTGGTATATGAGCCATAGATTTTAATTTATGTAGGACAAAGGAGATAGTCTGATAACATCAAGTGGTATCAAAAATAAAGTTTCATTTAATCTCTATGTGGAGAAATTTTAGCACCATGCCACCTAGGAGACATGTGAAACAACTTGTAGAAAATCCAGCTGTGGAAAGGGAGATGAGAGAAATTTGTGCAAGATTAGATTCTATGGAGACAGCACAAATAATATCACCTGATGTTGGAGACTTCAATGATGCAAAGAGCGAAGAAATTGAAGTTGAAGGAGCTACAGAAGAAGATGTTGCAGAAGAATGCTTGTTGAAAGCTGTTGTCAAATTGGGAGCTAGAGTGAATATAGAAATCTCGATGTACAAAGGAAACTTAGATGTTAAAAAATTGCTTGATTGGATAAGAGCAATGGACAAGTACTTCGACTATGAAGAAGTTTATGATGAGAAGAAATTAAAACATGCCTTCACTAGATTGAAGGGACACGCAGCACTATGGTGGGATGAACTACAGGCTAAAAGAAGATGCAAGGGAAAGAAAAAGATCAAGAACTAGGATAGAATGGTAGCCAAGATGAAAGATAAATTCATACCCCAAGATTATCAGATAAATATGTTCAGGAAGTTGCATAACCTGAGACAGAAAGGACTAGTAGTAAAAGAGTACACAGAGGAATTTTATAAGTTGAACATCAGGGCTGGATAAAGAGAAAAAGATGGCGAAAAGGTTGTCTGGTATATTAATTGCCTAAGATATGAAATCAAAGATGAAATCAACATGATAACAATAAGGACAGTGGAGGATGTTTATCAGATTGCGCTGAAGGCAGAAGAGAAGTTGTCCAGGAAACAGAGCCAATGAAGCAGAGAGAGAATTATAAACAGAGGAAAGGGAATTTTCCATGAAAAGGAACAAAATCCCAAGGTTGAGACTAGAAAATTGCATAGTCACTCAGAAAGAGGAGGAATTTCTCGAGGGAGACAGTATGGTGGAAGAAATTTTTTTCCTCGAGGAAGACAAAGAGGCAGAGGAGGAGAGGTGAAGTGTTATGCATGTGGAAAAACATGGCACATGTCTTGGGAATTCCCTGAGAGAAAGAAAGAAGGAGGATGTGAAGCTCACATTTCAGAAGTGCAGAAGAGGAATGTTGAGGCATAAGGAGCAGAAGATGGGAGATATTTGATGATGAGGAAGGTTCTCTTGAAACCCGAGAAAGAAGTGGAAAAAGTAGTGCAGAGGAAGAGTTTGTTCAGAACTGTGTGTAAGACCAAAGACGGGGTATGCAAGGTGATAATTGATAGTGGGAGCACTGATAACTTGGAATCCATAGAAATGGTGAAGAAATTGGAGCTAAAGACAATTGCACATCTGAGACTGTATAGAGTCTCATGGTTGCAGAAAGGACACAGGGTAATGGTAACTAAACAATGCCAAGTTGAATTTAAGATAGGAGGATATAAAGATGAGATTTTGTGTGATGTGATTCCCATGGATGTATGTCATGTCTTGTTGGGGAGACCATGGAAGTTTGACAAAAAAGTCATTCATGATGGGAGAAAAAATACTTATGCCCTGGAGAAAAATGGTAGGACACACTTTCTACTACCAATAGAGGATAAGAAAGTGAAGGATGAAGCCAACACAAGTATACTTCTCTTGAGTGGGAAGTAAATCCTAAGTTAAGTCAAGAAGGAATGAGAGATGCAATTTGTTGTGCTCAGGAATCCCAGAGTCATCCTTACAAGTACTTATATGGATGATCTACCTAAAGAGATTAAGGAGTTGTTAGAAAATTTTGCTGACATAGTAGTGGATGAGTTACATCACTCATTTCCACCCATCAGGAGTATTAACCATCACATTGATCTCATACCAGGAGAGAGTCTTCCGAACAAAACATCGTATAGGTTGACACCTCAAAAGAATGAGGAGGTAAAGAAAAAAGTCCAGGATTTGATGGACAAGAGTTTGGTCAGAGAAAAAAGTCCAGGATGTGCATTACCAACTGTGTTGAGTCCGAAAAAGGATGGAGGATGGAGAATGCATACAAAATCAAGAGACATAATCAAAATCAACATCAGGTACATATTTCCTTTTCCCAGGATGGATGACTTAATGGATTGCTTGAGTGGAGCAAATTGTTTTTCAAAAAATAGACCTGAAAAGTGGATATCACCAGATAAGGATGAGAGAAGGTCATGAGTGGAAGACAACCTTCAAAACGAACGAAGGGTTGTATGAGTGGCTTGTTATGCCATTTGGCTTGACAAACACCCCAAGTACTTTTATGAGGTTGATGAATGAGGTATTAAAATATTTTATTGGTAAGTTTGTGATTGTATATCTGGATGATCTATTAATCTTCAGTAAAATTGAAGAAGAGCATTTGAGGCACTTAACATTAGTAATGAGAAGATTGCAGCGAGAGGCGCTGCTGATAAATCTGAAAAAAACATATTTTATGAAGACATAACTCATTTACTTAGGTTTTGTAATCTCTTCAAATGAATTGAAGATGGATCCAGAGAAGGTGAGAGAAGTCACATAATGGACATCTCCAAGGAGCATATTCGAGGTGATAAGCTTCCATGGATTAGCAAGTTTCTATCGGAAGCTCATTAGAAATTTCAGTGGAATTTGTGCACCAATATTAGATATGGTGAAGAAGAGACACAAGTATTTTAAGTGGACATAATAAGATGAGAAAACTTTCAGGATATTAAAGGAGAAGATAACAGAGAAACTGATTCTGGTCTTGTTAGATTTCAGGAAGATGTTTCAAGTACGATGTGATGCTAGTGGAGTAGCAATTGGAGCAGTCTTAAGCCATGACAATAAACTTGTTGCATATTTCAGTGAGAAGTTGAATGACACCAAGAGGAATTAATCCATATATGATAAAGAATTTTATGTAGTAATTCAAGCCTTAAAGAAATGGAGGCACTACCTTGTTCTAAAATAATTTGTTTTGTATAGCGATAATCAAGCTTTACAATTCATAACCAGACAGGAGAAGTTAAATCAAAGACATGCTAAGAGGATAGAGTTTATGCAAAATTTCAATTTTGTCATTAAACATATTTCTGGTCATGCTAACCAAGTTGTTGATGCATTGAGCGAGAGATGTCTAATTCTGCAGGAATTTCAAGTGAAAACCTTAGGGTTTGAATACCTTAAGGAAATGTATTGTGATGACCCAGATTTTAAAGAGGCGTATGAAGCGTGTACAAATCATGTGCTTAGGGATAGAAGTCAGTGGACAGAGTATATGATTCAAGATGGATTGTTGTTTAAAGGTAGTCAGTTTTGCATACCAAAGTGCTCGATGAGAGATAATCTGTTGAAGGAGAAAAATAATGGAGGTCTAGCAAGACATTTCGTCCATGAAAATATTTTTTCACAGTTGAAAAATTCATACTATTGGCCATGTATGAGAGAAGAAATGAACAAATTTGTAAACAGATGTAAGATTTGTCAATATGCAAAAAGAAGGCGACAAAACACTGGGTTGTATCAACCATTGTCTATTCCAGATAGGCCTTGGGATGTAATAAGCATGGATTTTGTGTTGGGATTTCCAAGAGCACAAAGAGGAAGCAATTCCATATTTGTTGTAGTTGATAGATTCTCAAACATGGCACACTTTATCCCATGCCAGAAAAAAAAATGATGCAACACACATTGCAAATATGTTTTTCAAGGAAGTTGTGAGACTTCATGGGTTGCCCAAGAGTATTTTCTATGATAGAGACAATAAGATTGTTGGTCATTTCTGGAGGACATTGTGGAAGAAACTGGGGACAAAACTGTCCTTTAGTTCAACATATCACCCTCAAACAGATGGACAGACTGAGGTGTTAAATCAGAGTTTAGGAAATTTGTTGAGGAGTCTGGTCACTGAACATCATAGCCAATGGGATCAGATTCTATGACAAGCAGAGTTTTCATACAATGACTCACCAAACAGGAGTACAAGGAAGAGTCCATTCCAGATAGTATATGGAATGAAGCCAAGAGAAGTATCAAAGTTGAGAGATTTGGAGAAGGATGAATTTAGAAGCACTGGAGCAGAAGAATTCGCTGTAGAACTGAAAAAGTACCAAATCAGATCAAAGAGAAGTTGCAGAACAATAGCAGAGAATATAAATGCAAAATTGATCAACATAGGAGAGAACTTCAGTTTGAAGTCGGAGATCAATTTCTGGCACATCTCAGGAAGGAAAGGTTCCCAAAGGGAACACATAACAAACTGAAAACGAAAAAGATAGGACCATGCAAAATCCTAAGGAAATTCGATGCCAATGATTATGAGATAGAGCTGCTAGAGGATGTGGGTATACCGCCCATATTAAAAATTTCAGACATGTACCCTTACAGGGAAGATGACACAAAAGGATTAGGAGATCAAAAAGAGATCTAGTGGTAGAAGCAGATGCCTATAGCAGAAAAGCCGCAGATGGAGGGGATCATAGGTCATAGAATTGGTAAGAAGGTCGGGAAGAAGACTTATTTTGAGTATTTGGTAAAGTGGAAAGGGCACTCAATAGAATATTCTAGTTGGGTAAATGAAGCAGATATTCAAAAGCATGGAAAGTCAGTGTAGGAGCTCATGGACAGGAGTCCATGAATTTTTGTCCAAAGGAGTATGATGCAGGAGCATCGTCATCAAAGTGCAAGTGGAGGACAACTCGGCACCCTAGCACACATTTTGAAGTTATTTCGAAATTTAAGATGGCATGTCACAGAAATATCTTGAAAAGATTGTAATTAAAGAAGATCTTAAATGTTAAGAGGTTGAACCATCATGTGAGATAGATGGAGATTGTATTTTCTTTAATGTAGTTAATAGAAGTACAGATATGGAGCATTCTCTCTTATCTGTATGTACCGATCATTTATTGTAATAAACCTTAGTAGTTGAAAGCTTTTAATTTGATAGGATAGCCCTAAGGTAGTCGGAGGGAAAAGCTCTATGATCTCTTTTTGTATAAATAAATGTATGGTATGCCCAAATGAGGCTACTGATGGTCGGAGAGTGTTGAAGGTTATTGTAGTTATTGTTGAAGTTGATGAAGCTTAACACAATTGTATGAGTCCATGTGCATATCATTTGAATGAATATAACAGATAAGTGTTAATACAAATTGTTGGTGTTGCTATTAATGTGTCTATCTGAATGAATGGTAGGCGTTCTATTTAATTACATTTCTCTGTTATTACTTGTTCTCATGTTATGAATGCATTACATGGTTGAATGTATGAATCTGTGAGGATTAGATAATTTTAAATTGTTTCTCTTCTATGAGCATGTGTAAGGAGTGCATAGTGTCCACAAGGTGTGCATTGACAGAGTCTATTTTGACCCAGAAGCTCAGGAGAGATAACGTGAAGCTTTTATTTTCAAGGAGTGCATAGTGTCCGCAAGGGGTTCGTTGACAGAGTCTATTTTGACGTAGAAGTTCATAAGATAAAGGACCACGGAAGGTGTACGTAGGCAGAAACACACTCAGTGTCACATTGTTTAGGAGGAACAATTGAGTTGTGTAAGAATTGTTGCAAGGAAAGCACAGACACCCAAAAGGGGTTAAGTGAAAGAGGTTTGTTGCAAGGTGTGCGTAGGGTCGAAATTTGGCTAAGTGTCGAAGAATTCATTCTGAGAGGTTAAATTTTTCGAGGAGGAACAATCTCATAAGAGATAGCGAACACAAGTTCTTCAGTAGGGAGGAGCCCACTGAAAATTTCCCAATCAACGAGAAAGATCCATTCGAATGAATCAGGATATTTTCAGATCGTGAGATCTGGGGAAGTTGCGCAGAGGATAGGCTAGATTCCTTTGACACTTTGTTTATTCAGAGGTTTGGAAGTGTTTAAGGAGCGGGACCTCCGAAGTCTCAAAGAGGCGAAGTAAAATCAAATTCGTCAGTAGCAAGGAGGATACACGGCAGTAGATCAGAAATTTTGGGAGATAAAGCTCCGAAAGATTTGCGTGCAGCAAAGAGAAATTTTCGTGAAGTCCATCGTGGTCATTGACCTGAGAAGGACATGCATCATAAGATCGTGGAATCCAGAAAAGAGAGGAGGAAGTGGAGTCATTGACTGGAATTTGTCTGAATCTCCAGAGGTAAGGAACCATCCTAGTCGTCTATTGTTTAAATACGTGGCATCAGATCTATCACTTTGGTAATAGGACACTTCGGGAAGTTTGGAGAGCAAAAGTCCCAAAGGCCAAAATCAACAGGAGTTGTTGATGAATGGAGGGACACGTGGAGAGTGGAGATTTACTCCGGAGGATTGACATTTCGGGAGAAATAGAGTAGGAGAGCTAGCGCTCACCACTTAGTGTTACCAAAAGCGTAAGAAAAGGTGTGTGCGGGGATTCAAGCCTGCATTCTTAACCAAGAGGAAGCCTGTGTAAATTGATTTCAGGGTCTAACAGGGGCCTAAAGAGTTAATTCAACTCATTTAATTAAATATCCTTGACTGGGAGGTCGCGCAACCCTGAGGAGAGAAGAGGAGGCTACGTCAGTACTGAGCTAATCAAGATTTGCAGTTCTCAATATCTAATCATTTGTAATGGTCTAATGAAGTGGATGAAATATAACTAGATGACTTATATCCATGAGCTAGGTAGTAGTGTTGTGGACTATGTGATATCAGATATCCCTGTTTACAACCAAATAGTAAATTTTTACCTTTTAAACAACCATGAGCCTAACTCTGATCATAGACCTCTACCCTAACTCTAAACTTTACCATGCACAAAAACCCCCTTGAAGATAACTTTGGTAACTAAAGGAATATACTTTTTGACAAAAATAAAGCTAATCTACTTTTAAAGGACTTAAATACCAAATTAAATATTCTATCATACAAAAAAATATTGAATACATCTATCATAATTTTACAACAATCCTCTCTACCTCCATAAAAAAAATTCTCTATCGAAGTGTTGTGTAAAAAGAAGAATAGAATTTCCAACCCTTGGCATGAAAACGAGTGTAAAATCGCTAGAAAAGTCATTAGGGATGCCTGTAATGAGTCTTTGAAATATGATAAGATTAATAGATACAAAACCCTAATTAAAAGAAAAAAAAAAGACACTACATAAATATAAAGCAAGAGAATCTTTTGCACCTTTTAAAGCTACATCCAAAAAAAATTTGGAGGCAAATTTTGACTCGTAAAACTAAAGAAAATACTATGATTCCCATGACAGACTATAATTCCTACCATAAAATATTTACAAATCTCGTAACATCCTAGAAAAAATTCCAAAAGTTTCTACAGAAGATGATGTTTTTTCTATAGAAGACATAAAGTTTGGGGTTAAGCGACTTGCAAATGGGAAAGCTAAGGACATCATGGCTACTAAGATTAAATATTAAAAATTGGAGAGCCTAATTTGATCCTCCCACATACAAGAGCTCTTCAATTAAACAATCAAGCAAGGTTTTCCTAAACATTGGACTCAAAGCCTCATTGTGCCTACTTTTAAAAGTGGGGATAAAAACAATCCATTTATCTATAGGACCATTATGATTAGCCCCATTTTATCCAAACTATATGGAAGTATTCTGGAAAAGAAGATAAGCATATGGATATAAAGCCATAGAAAAAGAGCTAAAGGTTAGGCCGAATTTAGAGGTTATCATTCAACTGTGGACCACCTTATCACAGTTAGAGTCATTGAAGAGGAGTGTCACAATAATAAAACCAATCTTCTTTTTTGTTTCATTGACTTTAGGAAAGGTGTTGACACTATGCCTAGGACCAACCATTGGAATAGGTTAGAAGAGATAAAAGTTCCCTCTATTATGAGAGATGATGCGGTAAGGTTGTATGAGAATGTTATTTCCAAGTTTAGGAGCACTGAGGGTTGGTCATAAGAAATTAACTGCAATATATGAGTTAAGTAAGGTTTTCCCCTATCCACTACCCTTTTTGGCATTTATATTGACAAGTTAGAAGATTGTTTGGAAGCCACAGGTTGTGTTGGACCAACTCTTGCTAGTATAGTAATCATCCTTCTTCTCTACGCCAATGATATTGTTCTTATAGCAAGTAATCCCTATGAACTTAGTAAGCAACTTAGATTCCTCAAGGACTTCTGCTCTAGTACAGGTATGACCATGAACACTAACAAAATGAAGGTTATGATCATTAAATCCAACAAGATCACCTATGATAATTTTGTATATGACAATAATATCTTGGAGGAAGTGTCTTTGTACAAGTATCTTGGAATTGATATTCATCACAAGCTCAGTTGTAACTATAACATTGAAAAAAGGATAAATGGAGGGTGAAAAGCTTATTATGGGCTTGAAAATAATTGTAAATTAGCTGACCTTTGACTATGGGATAAGAAAAAACTCATCTTTGAGGCTCTTTTCACTCTTGTTATCTTGTATGGATGTGAAGTTTTGGGATGCAATATTTCTCGAGAATCCTGAGAAAGGTAGAGCAGATCCAAAATAATTTTATAACTTATAATCTTAAAATCAAAGGCAATACACCCTATCCTATCCTCTTCATCGAAGCGATCCTTTTCCCCATTGAGAGCACAACTATGATTAGGTACTTAATGTATAGAACAAGATAAACATCATGGATAACAAGAGGCTCCCCAAAATTGCTTCAGAATCTAGCTGAAATCACCAACGACTCAAACGGGGATGGCATAATGATATCAAATCTTGGCTAAATTATTGGGGAATAAAAGAAGAAGTTATTCTGTAGAATATCGATGATATTAAAAATATTGTACAAGTTAAATTTAAGAAGAATCTATGGTGCGATAAAGAATTAGAGGATAAATAAAATTAAGATATTATAAGAAGGTGGCTAACCCTAACCTTGAAGACAAAAGTATCTCTCTGTTTTGACTAGCGTAAAGAAGAGAATCAATATTGCTAAAATAAGAACTAATTTTCATGAGTTGCATAGTGAATCCAGGCATTGAACAATCTCCAAAACACCATGAAAAGAAAGAATATGTTACTTTTGTGACACCAAGAGGGTTGAAGATGAAAAACACTTTCTCCTAGAATTCCCTTAATATACCCAAATTAGATGTCGATTTCCAAATATTTGTCACAATAATGACCTTCCTAACCTTCTAAGTCATCAAAACTTTAGTGATATTGAAACTCTTTTCTTAAAGTTTTTTAAGCATCGAAATAACATTTTAAAGAAATCCAAGTAATCACAATACTTTAACATAAATTTTTACTGAAATAATACATTAACATAATTTTAAGAAATGGACAAACAATATTAGAAGGAAGAGAGTAACTGCCGTCATAGTCGTAAGGGAGGGACTAACAACTATTGTCCTTGTTTTATTAAATGTAAATCTTTCATTGAACTTATAAAATGAAACATAAATATATGCACTCAATGTTGTACCAAAAATTTGTATTAAACTTAAAAAGTACGCAATTGGACAATTTCGTCCACGGATCATTTAAACAAAAAAAAAATCATGTATACAAATAATGCAACAATTACTATGAAATTTTATATAATAGCATACGCCAATCCTTGATCATATGGTTGGATTAAATTAATCGTTATGATTTTGAATTGCATAATTAAATTATTTTATATTAATTGTAGAGATTATAAAATTTAGGTGTGATAGATGTTTTTGAGGGGTTATATATATATATATATATATATATATATATATATATATATATATATATATAATTTGCAAACAATTCTAATTATATTTATCTTATTAAGA
>JASDQU010736891.1:209697-221134 GCA_032191745.1 Picea mariana
TGTTAGCCGAGGCCACCCGCACTGCCGTCACATTTTTGCCGGTCACAGTGTCGTGGAAATAGAATTGAAGGTGACTTATCTTCTCCTCCATGTGATGAGCTTCAGCCTCGGCTGTGTGCAGGACACACAATATTAACATGGCAGCCACTGCAATAACGCTGAGCTTGCCCATGTCTCGATCGAAAGGAAATATATTGATGGTTCGCAAGATTAGGCAAATTTATAGACTTCAATTTGCATCTATGACAGGAGACTCGCAATAAATTTGGTGGAATGATCTTTTAAAATATAGGTTCTTGTACCAACTCCATTGACTGAATATATGTAGATCGGTTAAAAAAAGTATGGAAAGCCTCACACTAATTTTTTTTCCCAGATTTATCTTTATTTTAACACTAAAGAGGAATAAACAATTATTATTAATAATAAAAGTTTTAGCAGAAAAATAGTAAATGGTGTGTAGCAAGAATTATAAGGAAAAACACATGTTCTTAACCATTAGACCTATTCAAGTTATAATTAAAGTCAAATTAGACACCAAATTTAATTTATGTATTACACCCTTTTGTTTGTGGGACAAGAAACTCTCTCCTCCCAATGATTTGATAAAGTCTGAGACTAGATTTAAACTTAAAAAATTTAATATATATATATATATATATATATATATATATATATATATATATATATATATATATATATATTATTGTATAAAAAAATAAAAAATAATTTTTTTTAATATATATATAGTTTAAATATAAATATATCAAATTATATTTTTTTAAATTTTATTGGAATATTGCAACTAATATAAACTCATTTAAAATAATCGAAATATTTATATTTCAAAAACTTTGATTTTTTGAGTTGTACGATAAATATGTGGGTAGCGTAACACTGTTTATAAGAAGCACAGAAAACAAGGAACCACTAAACATAGAAATCTTGGACATAGAGCGCAACCTAATGGACTTGTCCACTACTCCGATTATCTTATTATTTGTTTCGTTTTTTCTGCTCCGGTTCCATGTTCAGCCGTGCTAGCGAATAATGGTGATGCATGATAATGCGTGCTGAGGTTGAAATTACCTCTAGTTATCACCTACAAATTGTTGTTCTGGTGTGAGGTTGAAATTACCTCTAGTTATCACCTACAAATTGTTGTTCTGGTGTGGCAACATAAATAAAAATGGATTTAAATGGCACAATTATAGAATAGAGGAATTAACAATCACCACATTGTAACACAATAATTTTAAGTGGTAAATTTTTTTACGAGGGAAACATCCACGGGATAATGATATTTCGTTTATTTATCGTTCAATGGAGATATTACATCAGTGAAACCATGCTTACATACACTCAACCTCTCTCAAGATCCTTTGACTCTATGGGTTTACATGGATTTATAGCAACCTCTCTCAAGACTCTTTGACTCTATGGGCTTACATGGATTTATAGCGTTGACAACAATTTACCTAAATATCATTGTCTAGTTTATTCATCACCTATGCTGCAAGCCAAGAGAAGCCAAGCTTACCTAAATATCATTGTCTAGTTTATTCATCACCTATGCTGCAAGCCAAGAGAAGCCAAGCACCACTGTAGCTTCTCTAATAACATTGATTTCGTGAACAATCTATACGATTTGCTAGAATATGGATTTTATGAGGGATCACTCAACCTCAAACATCTCTTCCAAAACAATGATTTGAGACATATGTTGAGGTAGATCTCCTTCTATCCAAAACGCCTACAAAATCTAAATTATAATTACCATAGACTAAACAACTGAAACCATTATAGGTGACACTTGTTCCTCTAAAACTCCGAAGCACCCATTTCACCGCTCCACCTGAATTTTCCATGTGTCTGACAACATTGATTGAATGTGAAATATCTGGTTTTAACCATTTCATCACATCCAACAAACCTCCTACTGAATTGAGACATGGTATACGAGACATAACTTTTTCTTAATTATAAGCAAAACCTAAACGAAAACTTATAATGGAAATCAACAGGGCTATTAACTGGTTTCATGATTTTCATACTGAACTTCAACCACAACTTACCATTATTATCGTCTCTATGTACTTATGTGCTCAACATTTGTTTTTCTTCTCCTTGATCCTTCATCTAAAATATGTCATGTCGAACTGAGCCTTTATCTTATTAAGTTGAACCATTCTTCGGCTGCAACGAGCATATCATCAGAAAATAACATCATGATAGTAAATGTACTATTAACAATATATTCATGCTTAGCCCTTGAAAAGTTTTGGCTCACCATGAAGAATTCAAACCTCTTGTACATTTGTGTGGGTACCATTAGGCCATACAATGAATCCTCTAGCAGGAAAACAAATCTACCATTGCAATTTTGAGCTAACCTTTATGGTTGTTCCATACACACTATATTTCTATTAATGATGATCTTCTGTACAGTAGGATCCCACACATTACATCTCTTTTCTCCATCATCGTAACTAACAAAGATTTTTAAAAAAGCAGAAAATCAAAAGCAAAGATCCTAAGTCTGGAAGAAACTTACATTTATGCAACTCTTTCTTGCTCATATGAACGTGTTCCTTCTGTCATAAACAAGAAGATACATCTATTACCTCAGATGTGACTTTGGTACATTCTTCCATCTTATAAATGTTATCAACCCTTGTTTCCTTCAACACTACTAAACTTCCTTTCAACACTTTGTGTGCTCACCTTGACCTGCATACTTATATCCACTAGAATCCAAAACCCTTAATGAAATCAAATTTAACTTAATCTCAGGTACATATATAACATCCTTTAATTCTCTAACAATACCATCAAACATATTGATTCTAATACTGCCAACCCCAACGGTTTTACATGGAAAACCATTTCCCAAAAACAATACACCCTCATCAACAGATTGGTAAGAAATGAACTAGTTTCTCTGTGATCACATGTGGTGGGAGGCACCTGAATCTAACAATCATTCTTCCTGATATTGTAATCTTCTAGAAACAGATAAAACTTCATCAGTCGTACCTTGATTTGTTGCAGCCAAATTTGCTTATTTCATAGAGTACTCCTCAGATTCTTTTCTTTTCCAGCAATCTTTGTTGAGATTCCCTATTTTTCCATAGTACCAAAATTGTACTCTACCCTTTCTTTCCCTTTATTTAGATCATGGAAAACTTCTTTGATTCTCCTATTTTTCTCTCGGTCGACCTCTGACCAACATCACCTCTAAAGTTGAGGTTTCTTTACTAGATTTTCTCCTCATCTCCTCAGCCAACAAAGCTCCAACAATAGAGTCATAATCTAAAAAATATTTTTAGCTAAATATAATAGAGGTGACTAAACTATCCCAAGACTCAGGAAACAAACAGAACAATGTAATAACATTATCTTCATCTTCAAATTTAACTTCCATACTAGTCAATTGAGCTATAAGGGTATTAAAGGTATTTAAATGGTCAACAACTCTCGTACCTTCTTTCATTCGGAAACTGTATAATTGCTTCTTCAAGAAAATTTTGTTCGTCAAGGACTTCATCATATACATACTTTCCAACTTGCTTCATAATCCTACTGCTATATCTTGTCCTACGATATTAAACAGAACTTCATCTTCCAGACAAATAAGAATGGTACTGAGTGATTTTGCGCCCAATTCTTCCCACTCCTCATTTTTCATGCTTGTTGGTTTCTTTGTCCTTCCCGCCAATGCTTTTTGCAACCCTTGTTGCACCAGCAGATCCCACATATTGAGATTCTAGAGATCAACATTGCTTTTTCCACTAAACATTTCCACTTCAAACTTTGATCTCTGAACCTTAGCCATTTTCTCAAACCTTCCACCGCTCACAGGAAAAAAATTCACATTTCCCTCACACTCACAAGGCAAACATTTGTTGTTTCCTACTTTAAGAGGATGGCTCTTCCTTAAGCTTCACAGGGGGTGCCAACTTTAAGATTGGAGCTTGTCTAGGGATGTCTAGGTAGCTCCAGGTTTTTGAATGGTGATGTCTTTGTGGAAGTGGGGGCTCCACTTTACTATGACACTCATGTCTGCTTGGTATGACACGCCGAAGTGGGAAAATTTCAGTCTTCTTAAGTGTGCGAGCATCGACGCACCCCTAACATTCCCTAGGGAGTGTTGGTGTACTAAATAACACTATATCAACACTCTCATATCGTGAAAACTTCTGGCCTCCTCAGTAATAAGATCTTCCTTCCCTCACCTTCTAAAAGACGTCCAAAGGTTCTTGTGCTCACAAATATCTGCAAACAATTCTCCTTGGCTCACGTTCGACACCTACTCCACCTGTTCTAATACCACTTGTTGTTATGAAACATAAGCATAAATAAAAATGGATTTAAATGGCACAATTACAGAATAGAGAAATCAACAATCACACATTGTAACACAATGATTTTACGTGGTAAAATCCTTCACAAGAGAAACATCCATGAGACAATGATATTATGTTTATTTATCGTTCGAGAGAGATATTACATCAACCAAACTAGTATTATACACACTCAACCTCTCTCAAGACTCTTTTCCTCTATGGGATTACATGGATTTATATCAACTCTCAAACAGTTACATAGAACTGATTACATTTATGTGGATCCACACATTGTGTAATTTATTTCAACAACAAACTAAATAAAAGGTGCCACTAAATCTGCTACAATCCACAAAATCGTAGGAAAATTGTTGGCATATCTCAACACAAATGAATTCCCTGATTTGATACTAGGACGAAACGTAGGGTTTATAAGATTATAAACTATAGTGTTTGTTTTTTTGTTTATACTAGTGTTTGTTTCTTTGTTTCTAGAAGGTTTGATCTATGCTTATGAATGAATAATATTATGGTTTTGATCTTTAAGTATTTTTATTTAGATTTGGTAAATTGTTGTTGCTGTAAACTTGTTACATGTTAAAACATTTAGTTTTATCATCTAGTTCTTATGTGCATTTTTAATGGATTGGTATTCTAGAAGGTTTTCTTATTTTGATGGATTTTCCATGAATCTAGGGTTTCTTCATTCATAGTGACTTGGTCTAGTAAGTGGTATTTTCCAAGTTGTCTCTCTCCGAACAACTTGTGTTAGCTTTATGTTTTGCATTTACATATTCATGTCCTTCACCCTCAAAGTACTAGATTCTTTTACCTGGGAACACTACATGTCCATATTCATGTCCTTCACCTTCAAAGTACTAGATTATTTTCCCTGAACACACTATTTCTTGTCCATGCCATCATTGCAAACAAACCCCTTTTTCACATTACATTATTTATATAATTACATCATTTGTTGGTACAAGTTGGAATCTATTTCTATCAACGCTACATTTAATTACAACTAGTCATATAAATATTTTGAAATAAATACACATATCATATAACTTTGCCATTTTTTATGTATGATGATGGAACATTGGAAAGACATCATAATGTTGTTATTCCAACAATTACCTCTAGTACCTATGGTAGCAATTGATGATGTTGGTTTTATTGTTGTTTCTGCCATGCAAAATCAAATTTCAACCATGTTTGTACTTAAAGATAATGAGGAAAAATAACTTATTGACATCATTTCCATTGAAGGGAATTTGGATGGATAGTTTTCCAAGTGAAACACAAACTATGACAATCATGGTGCCTCCATATACAATACATTAAATAATTTCATGATTTTTCACCTAGTAGTTCTTAGTACAATCTTTTTTTTCATAGATAAAATTAAGGGGTCATCTAGGTGTGAGGGTTGGTGGATTCAACTCATTATATTATCCTTTGCCTCCAAAAAAATCATTATCAACCTTATACACTTGAGATAGTAGGTAGAACAATACCCAAGTCCATGAACGATGATCTTATTGTCCAAATATTTAATCAACATTCAAACATGGTCCTTTTGGTGCCCATACATCAAATCATTTATTACATACTCAAGTTTAATCTCTCATTTGTTTGTCAATGTCTCTAACTTATTGGTCAACCATATCAACTATGTAACCATGTCTTCGAGCATATTTTGATGACATACCCCTATTTCCATTAGTATTTTGAATATCTATCATATCATTTACGTCTCAATCGGAATTGGCATTCCCATACTAAGATTCCATATCATTTTGGTTTTGTCAAAATAGGATTTTACTACTATAATAGGAAGGTGATATATAGCTAGGATTCGATTAAGAAGTATTGGGATCATCATCGGGAGAAATCTTAGAAGAATCCATTAGATATTGGATGAGGAAAAATACTCATGATATTGCATTGGAAGGAACTCTGATGCAAAGACTAAGACTTGTAAGGGTAAGACATGATAAGGGATATGAGATGATTTATTTAATAGTGATAAGGAATGCAATGGAAAGGCATGTATGATACATGTTATAATGATAAGACATGAAATGTAAATGCATGTATGTTTTGTATTATAATCAATAAAAAAGCATGTGGGTGTGTGCACAAATTTGGTGGATGAAAAAGTGGCAAGGGGGTCAGTAGGAACGCACCCACAAGAACACACACAAATTTCTAGGAATGTGCACGTGTTCTTGATATCAGAGGTTTGGAAAATCCTGAACCTCCACTCAATGTGCCACATAGGCACGTTGGCGGGAACATGTGCACGTTCCTAGGAAAGCGCACATGTTCTTGTTATGATCATTTTTTAAGGGACCACAGGCACAATTTGTACCCATTTGCACATTGTGTCTCACGATTTTCTTTGTTTGAGCAAGAAAACAAGAGTAGAGGAGGAGAAAATAACGATATGTTTCCACCGTGTCCAACTCTACCTAGGTATGCTTGATTTTTTGTCATTTATTTTGTTATCTTTGTCTCCTCTCTTGGATTTACAAGAATACAAAACAATTAGTCATGGTTTATGGATGTTAATTCCAACGGCATTGAAAACTTATTAGCAAGGGTCACTACAAATGTGTGGTTCAATGACAATTTCAAAGAGAAAAAAATAAACATCGACGAAACTAATTAATACACATAATTAATGCTTGACTGTAAATCTCTCAACAATTCACTAATATTATATATAGATTTTTTTCAAGTTCATTGTAAAGATAACAAATATTTTTTCTTTGTTTTACATAAAATTATGTTAATGATTTTGTTGGGATAAAATGAAATTGTTGTTTGTAATACCTTTTTTCACAAGTGCACTTATTAAATTTCCTTTAAAAATTGTAGTAAATATTATTAAAATGGAACATGTAGACAATGAAAACCACCCACATGCAAGCCAAGGCGAGGAAAACCCCAATCCACCACAACCACCAAACATAAACATACAAATTAAAGAGGGGTTAGATACTTTGATATGACTTGTCAATGATTTAAGGGGAACCAGAGAACCTAGTTGAGAGTCCTTGGACATCATTGTAAGGTCCATTAAAAGTTCCCATGGGAAATCAACTTCTACTTTTGAATACAAGGGTAAAATGTTTGAGTTTTACAGGACTGGACTGGATAGAAACCAAGTTAGAGACTTGGGTATTTCAAAACAAGATGTGATGTCTCTTTTTATTGATCCCTGATCTAGAAAAAAACCATATATCACCAAGAAACGAATTTGTATTGATTGGTGCATCCACCCAAAAATTATTCAAAATTGTATGGATAAGTGATTCATGGTATTTGATGCAACTCCCTGCAATAAGATGGAGGTGCCTTTATATTTTTTAAGAAAATAATGGGAATAATTTATTTTGGGTCACCATGTGAACTACATCGACATTAGTGACTTCCATGGGCTGGATAAAGGGTATTCACAGGACTGAGAGCATGCTAGGGGTGATCCCATGTTATGTCCTCGTCCCCCTAGGAAAAGGCCAAACCCACCTTCTGAGCATCCTCTTGTTGCAGAGGGATTGTACAAGATACATGTAGCTCTATCATCCTTGACTTAGAGCCTAGAGAAACATGGTATTTTTTGCAGTATCTCAATAGGAGGTGCCTACGAGTGACATTGATAGAATGGTTAGACCTTCAACCCCTAGAGAAAATTGTAGTGAGGAGAGGGAAAATGGACATAGTATTCATCCATGTGAATCTCACAAATGCTTGCGTTGCGGTCAAACTTTCTATGGGTCTATGGAGGCAAGTGGAAAGTAGAGCTTCATGGAAGAGGTTAGTGTATTAACCATCTCTATGTTCTTCATCATTATATATTTATATAGTATTCAATATATTTATTCCAATATTTTATTGCATGATGTTTTGTAGTTTATACGCTCGTATAGAAAACCCTATACATAGATAGATGCATCGATGTCTATCTCGATCATCGATCTAGCGATAAAGACAACCTTCTCATTCGGTATTCCACATACATAGGTATGTGTCACATTTGATAAATTGACTATAGTGATTTATTTATATTATATCATCCTAAAATTTATAATGTTCTTGTGTTTCTATAGGTTGTGGGACAAGGCAGTGCCAAGCAATGTCCACCTGGGATGGACAAGCCACCTGCTTCATAGGTATCATGTTTTGAGTTAAATCTAGTTTAAATCTAAAATTTGTTGTATTTATGTTGTTGGATTTTACTATTTGGTACTAACAACAATATTATTAATACGTATTTAAGTTGTTATTTTCACTATTTATAATACTATTTCAGTCCCCCTGCAACGGACCATGGATTTTGGGTTACCTGTTTGAAGGCTAGTCATTATTCCATCACTTTTATAGCCCATGGGGGTTCATCGTTGCCCACCCCTAGTATCTTTCTTATTTAGTGCATCCTTAATGGATGCACCCATAGGCCACCCATATGCACCACCTCTTCCATCGCATCCATCCACAATGGATGCACCTGTATAGTACCTTTTAGCACTGGGAGTCACCCTCAGACTGCTAGAGGATAAGCCCAGTACCCATCAAATAGATTTGTAATGGTAAATGTAACAACAATTTTGTTTTTGAAAGGTGAGAGGGAGCCAATAACAATTGTTCATCAATGAACAATGATGCCTACATCAAAACATGTTCCCACAAAGAAATTCTAATCCAAATCTGAACAAAAACAAGATAAAATTTGCAAAGAAGAATGAGGAAGAAACATAAAGAGAGTAGTGCAGGTGTATATCTGGTCCAACTGACTAATCCTTGAAGAAAATTCCAGAAATAAATATCCGCCTATTACAGGAATTAAAAGAAGTTTACGATGATGCTTTCACACAGTCAAATCCTTTGCTGCATAAAAACAATAGCATGAATCCTTCACACATAAAAAAAAATCTAGAATAAAAAGGAAATAACTCTATTCCATATTAGTATTAGCAACATCAATTGAAATACATGCTCTTTAGTGAGGTATACAGAGCTGCAAAAACAAAATAGTTCCTTTTCTATTACTCTGCCTCCTCCATTAGCTCTTTCTAACCCTACTCTACTCTTGTAACATGAAATATATAGCACTATAGCTCCTTTCCATCTCACCAATTTGAAATCCAACTAATTTCCCAAAATATAAACAATTACAAATAGAGAATGGCACATTTTCACTGATTTATTGCTTTTTAGGAGGCGAAATTATGAAAACTAGGCTTCAAAATGCCACTTGTAATTATCAAACTATAATAGTTGTTTAAAATATGAGAACGGTTTTTGTAGATAAGATCATTATAAAGAAAAACCTCTCTCGGTTTCTTGAAATTCATCTCCATATGGCTGGAATATGTGTCGCAAAAACATGTTTCAAACAAGAAATCATGAAAACTGAAAAAATAGGGCTCAAAGATTCCTTCGAATCTCCCAATCCGTGACACATGTGTGAAAAATAAAAGAGGTTAATGTTCTTGGATCCGTGCTTGAAAATAAAAATCCTTTGTATTTTTAAAATTCATCTTGTTTCACCTGGAAATCCTCCTTGAAGTCAACTGGTCAAAAATACAAGTTCAACAGTCTTAGAACAAAGTTTCCGCAGCACATTCCGTAGTGCATTTTGTAGCGCCTATCTGAATTCGCAGTGCCTTAGCCAGTTCATAGTGCCAAAGGAAAATAAAGTAGCCAAACCCTTCCTAACCTCCAAACAAGACAAAAAAACTCATGGAGTACCTGATGACCTTGAGTTTGATGCTGGTAATTTTGAATTTGCATGTAGTGTCACCTTTCACTACCGGGGCTTTTAAACCTCTCGCTAACCAATCTGTACATGGAATTTTACATAAAACATACATAATTGTATAATCACATGCGTAACAGCAAAGAGATACATTTTAATTCTCAGAATAAACATATAGTTATCGTTATAATTAGACAATCCATATCTTTCAACAATAATTCATTTACACAGCGGAAAACATGATAACAGATCCAGTACAGTCATGATAAAATGTGGTAAAAATATAATTAAACACTTATCTTGTGACAGTGGAGAAATCCACCAACCAAATGCAGGCCTTCCACGAACCTCCTAGCCGTAGACCGCACTACTCCTCAACTCAACAGTGGGTCACCCCCAAGCTGGGACTGAGCTCCACTCCAGGGCAAGAAATCTAGACACAGGCTGAGGTTACAGGGAATTTATTCACACACAACCACCAGGAAGAATGCTCTCCTAGAAATCTCCCACGCTCACTTCCCACAAACCCTCATTCCCCACATGCCTGTTCCACCCCAGGAGAGTGCACCTTCTCTGTCACCTGGACAGTCCTTCGGCTGCCAGTCTCCCTTACCTTGGGTTACAGGAACAGACCGGACCAGAATTCTTCGGGTTCTATGTTAGCTGCAGGGTTCCTTCCAAGAGCTCTCTCCTTCTTCTGCGCACTCTCTCACCTAGAGGGAGTCGCTCACAGGCCAACAAGCCTCACATAGTCCAGAACTGCGTGCCGCAACAAACACAGGGAAAATGGACACAGGCTTCCCAAGAACTGGTTCAACAGTCACAGGATGTCCTCATGGTCAAGATTTCAGAATAGGGTTCCACACACAAGCTCGCTCAACTTTTCCTGGGCAAACAGAGACTCTTCCCCGAAATTGACATGGACATTTCATTCAGGGAAAACACACACTAGTTTTCTCTCACAGAAAGACTCCACGGCTGTTAACAAGGGTAAACACACATTCTTCAGCACCCAACACAGGCTTCCTCTCTATAACGGACATACACGAGGTCTCTTGCAGCCTGGCTCATACGGCTCCTACTCAGGGCAGTCAGGTCGAATGGAATGCCAGAGATTTCCTCCCTCACCCTACGGCTATTCCTTTCTGTTATTTGCATGCGTCAGGGTGGACATTTGTCACCCTGGGAACTGCATGTGTTCCATCCGCATGCCTCCCTGTACACGCCTTTCCTTTTTGCTAGGAACTTAGGATAAAATAATATGCACATGGCTTTTTAGGAAATAATATTAAAATATTATTCCAGGCCTAAGCCCCTAGGCTCAACA
>JASDQU010736891.1:224738-236521 GCA_032191745.1 Picea mariana
TGTATGTATGTATGTATGTATGTATGTATGTATGTTAGGGGGGAAATCTCCTATGGCTATGAGTTAAAGCCACAACAAAGTGAGGACCTTTGAAAAGAAAACTCAAAATCCCAGAAATTAGTTAAGCATAAAATAATTAACTAACTGACCCTTGCAAAGAAAAATGAAGGATTACCTTATATCCTACGTTTGATATTGATCTATCGTTGAATCTTCGCTCTGAAACTCCAATATTTTCTTTTATTACCTGCACACACAAAAAAGAAAGATAACTAACTTATTTGAATCACTAACTTTAAAGAAATAACAATTAAAACAAATTAGTATTCTAAACTACTAGAAATTATATAAAACATTCATTCAACAACAACTTAGAAGTGGACAAAAGAGAGTTCTTTTCTTTAAATTAAGAACAAAAATAGCATTGTTGCAACCTGAGCTTATTGGTGACACTGATCTAGAACCTAGATCTGGATTCCTCAACCTAGGCCACCAACTATAAGTAGCACCTATGCCTCCAATGCTAGTTTAGGCCCAAAGAAGATAAACGAGATTCTTCTTGAACTGATATAGATAACCATGAAAGGTTGGAAACAAGGGGTTTCCACTTCCGAGGAAATGAATCAATAGTAAATGAATAAGGGCTTGCACATGAGATAATAAATTAGCAGCATTATCTTGCTTCAAGTATGCTTATTCTTCTCCTGTATCCTTAGGCTCATTTTATACCTTTCTTCAAGTGGTTGGAGTTCTTCAAAATAGTGGTATACAAGAAAAAGGGAGATTAGGAAATTGAAAAACTCATAACCCCGTACGAAATTGCATTTTTTTTAGAAAAAATAAGGTGTATGTGCCTTGCTAGGGGAAAACACGCATATGTATGATCCAGGAGGATATATACAACCAAGAAAAATTGAAGTTCTAAAATTATGATGAAAATGATTTTATGTCGAAGAGCTTGACAAGGGATTTCCAACGCAACTTGAACGGGATCAAATAGACTGCGTATGAGAAATTTATGGCGTTCTGAAGTTTTGGAAAAATAAATAAAAATGTGATAGTGTTGACACGTGGCATCACCAGGGAGTGACATGTTGAAGTACAACAAAGACATGTGGCAGTATGGATAGTACACATGGAAGTACTTACATGACACATGGCAATATGGACATCGCACACGACAATACATATGTTGATGTTGCATACTGACTGGTGTGTATAGATGTTGAACTGGCATGTTGAATGGATTGTATGGATGATGACATGGCATGTTGACTTAAATAAATGGATGATGACATGGCATGTTGACTGGATGATACAGAAGCTGACGTGGTGGAAGGCGTGGTAGCTAAATGTATAGGTACGTAGCCTCCGCGTGGACCAATTAGAGGCCACCACATGGAAGACCCATTTTTCCCAAAAGGGCCTTATCAACTCCGGAAAGATCGGGTAGGTGGTTCGAACCCCTGACCTTATTGGAAACAACCCAACGACTTAACATTGGGCCACTGGTGAATCTTGTTATGGATAGCAGGTAATATTTTTATTTAAAGTGGAAATGCTAACCATTGTGCCAAAGGTGGATGGTCCGTGGACTTGAACCTGTGACCTCCTCCCAGACAACCCAACAAATTGACCAATGCGCCAACGACTTACTTTGTACTGGAAAAATATATATATATATATATTATTTAAATTACAATATTGTATATCCAAAAAATAAGGCTAAATTTGTGGATTGAACCTGAGACTTATATTGTATAACTTGGGTTCTTTACCAATGAACCAAGGGTCTATATGTTGAGAGAATGTGTGAGAAAAATCAATTTTTTTTCTTCTGAAAACACAGAGGTGTAAAATGGAAAAATGAGGCTTTTGAAGGCATTTTTCATGCAGACCGAGAGTAGGAAGAGCTTAATATCAATGCAACAATATTCCTAGAAGTTGCAAAGATAGTTTTTACTGCAGGTTGAAGACCACATTTGTTGTAAGTAAGAATTTCAAGATATTTACATCATTTTAATGGATCCGATGCGTAGTTAAAGTGGACTAGAAGATGTCTTCCAAGATAAATCCATTATCAACTAGCTTGTGTCTTTTGTATTTGATTCTATTGTTCATTTCCTCAATTTAGACTTTCAATTGTTCATTAACATTTAAAATATAAACTAAGACAATTTGCACTTAAAACTATTTACAAATCAGGCAGTGGATTTTTGGATCAATGTATGTTCCTCATATAACTATTAGGGTGCTTACATGTCAAAAAATAATGTTTTTTGAAGAATCTAGAGGAGGAAAGGGGGATTGATGTCTCCAAGTGGGAAAGGCAAATGTCAAACATGCCATCAATCCATATGTGGTGGCAATTGATGCTATATATATATATATATATATATATATATATATATATATATATATATTGGAACTTGAATATAGATCTCTATAAATGTGTGCAATTTCATCGATGATGAATATGTGGATCGTATTTAAAAATCTCATCAAAAAGTAGAAAAATGAGTGTGTCTTTTGTTTATGTATCCCATGCCACCAATTTTTTCAATCCAAATCTAAGACCAAAGTAGGCATCTCATTCAAATCATAGAGTAAAACAAACAATCTTGCTTAGTTGTTTTGTGTAATATTCCAGATATAAAAAGTATGCAGAACATAAATAAAATGCTAGAAATGGTAGATAAACAACAATATAACCAGAATAACACCACAATAATACTGAAATGATAACAAAATAACACCAGAAAGAGCACTTCGATTACTAAGAGAAATGTTCAAGGGCCTCTTCGAGGGGGAAACCTCCAGTCGAGCAGAGCTCTATTAAAATAATATCCAAGCTAGGGTTCACATACCCTCGACTCGTATTTATACTAAATATGTCTATCAAGAGAACCATCTAGAGGAAGATCCTTCTAGAAGCAGAAGCTTCTATTAGGTCTTCCTACATTTGATTTATTCTACCTTATTGCAAGGCTTTATTAATATTGACCTTTATTACATCGAAATACATTGTTCTACCTACGTAAGGGGTTAGGTCCCTAACATGCTCGCCCCCTTAAAAACAACCTTTTCCTCAAGTCTTGAGATCTGGAAATTGCTTCAGAATGGTAGTTGGTTCCCAAGTGGCATCTGTTGGAGTTGTATCTTTCCACTGGACTAACACTTCCTTGATGGTTCGTTGACACAGGTGACGCTCATGCTGGTCCAAAACTGCTTGTTGTTGTAGCCAAATGGATCCTTCTTCATCCAACTCGGGAAGGTTGGTTTGAGTTTTGGCACTTAGTTCCAATCACCTTCTTCAAGCATGAAACATGAAAAATGGGATGTAGCTTAGAAAGACTGGGCAAAGCTAACTGATAGGCCACCTGTCCCACATGCTTGAGAACTGTATAAGGACCATAAAATTTGGGCGCCAACTTTTGACAATGGTCGACCTTGAGGGAATTTTTCTTGTAAGGTTGCAGTCGAAGAAACACCTGATTCCCTTCTGCAAATTGACATTCAGAGTGACCTTGATCGACTTGTTGCTTCATGCAATTCTAATCCATGACCAAATTCTCTTTGAGGGTACGGAGAATAGCCTCTCGAACTATAAGCGTTTGGTCAACTGCCTGGACCTTCGAGACACCTGGTAAATATGAGAGGAATGAAGGTGGATTTTTTCCATAGACCGATTCAAAAGGAGTCATGCGTGTAGCTATATGGTATAAGTGTTGTACCACCATTCAACTAGGGGTAACCATTGAGCCCACTAATTTTTCTTTTCCAATGAAAAACACCTCAGATATGTTTCCAAACACTTGTTAACAACTTCTGCTTGACCATCCATCTGGGGATGATAAAATGTGTTGAGATGCAATTGGGTGCTTTGTAGCTTGAATAGTTCTTGCCAAAAATTGGTGGTGAAAGTTGGGTCGCGATCAGAAACAATAGAATGTGGCATGTCATGAAGCTTGAAGACCTGATCCATGAAACGTTGAACCACTGTGGATGCTATAAATGGGTGTTGAAGAGCACATAAATTAGCATACTTGGAAAGGTGATCAACTACTTCCATGATGACTGATTTATTACCCGATTTAGGTAAGCCTGTAATAAAATCCATAGAAATATCCCTCCAAATAGCAGGTGGAATCGGAAGCGGTTGCAGTGTGCCCAGAGATTTGACTATTTCTCCCTTGTTGTGTTGACAGACATCACATTCGACCACAAAATTATGAACGTCTTGTTTCATACCATCCCATAAAAAAGAACGCTTGACCCTGTCATAGGTTTTGGTAAACCCGGAGTGCCCAACTGTGGGTGTAGCATGAAGCTCAGAAAGCACCATGGATTTAAGTTTTGACTATTTACTTAAATATAAATGACCTTTTTACCGAATCTCATCATGGAGCCATGAGTACCCTGGCAAAACTGGAGAATTGGACTGCAATTGTTGTATCAGATGCGAAATTTTGGGATCATGTAGCCATTTCTGGAGAATGGATTGTAGTGAATCTAGTACAATGAAAGAGAGAGAAAAAAGGGAGCCTTCATCTTCATATTTTCGGGAAAGTGCATCAGCCACCACATTGTCTTTTCCTTTCTTTTAAATGATCTCATAATCATATCCAAATAGCTTAGTCACCCATTTTTGTTTCTCTAGGGAGGAAATGCGTTGTTCTAGAAAATACTTGAGGATTTGATGGTCTGTCTTAATCTAGAAGCGTTTCCGCAATATATAAGGGCACCACAAATCAACGACATGCACAATAGCCAACATTTCCTTTTCATAGATTGATTTGCCCAAAATTTGTTTAGATAGTTGTTTGTTGGTAAATTCCAAAGGCCTACCCTCTTGCATAAGGACAGCTGCAATACCTTTCCCTGAAGCATCATATTACAGGACAAAGGTCTTTGTGAAATTAGGAAGGGCCAAGACTGGAGTGGTGCACATGGCCATCTTCAAGGTTTGAAAAGCCTGAGTATCTGTTGGGGTCCAAGTGAAAGAATTAATTTTAAGGAGTGTCGTGAGAGGTGCCGCAATATTTCCGTACTTTTTAACAAACTTGCAATAATAACCTGTTAGGCCCAGAAATCCTCGCAAGCTTTTGAGAGTCTTTGGGTGAGGCCAATCTTGCATAGCTTCAATATTTTAAGGATCCACCCTGACGTCATTCTTGCCAATAAGATGGCCCAAGTACTCGACTTCCGAGGCACCAAATGCACATTTAGATTGTTTCAGGAAAATTTGGTGCTGAGAGAGTAGATGGAGAACTCGGTCCACATGAGCAAGGTGGTTTGTCCAGGTTTTTCTATAGACGAGGATATCATCAAAGAAAACTAAGACAAAATGATGGAGAAAGGGGCGAAAGACATGATTCATGAGGCTTTGGAAGGTGGAGTGGGCAATACACAAGCCAAAGGGCATGACCAAAAACTCATAGTGTCCCTCATGAGTTCTAAAGGTAGTCTTAGGAATGTCTTCCTCTTTCATAGGGATATGGTGGTAGCCAGAATGAAGATCAAGTTTAGCAAAGAACTGGGTGTCACTCAATTCATCCAAGGGGTCATCAATGACACGAATGGGAAATTTGTCTTTAATGGCGAGTTTGTTGAGGGCGCAAAAGTCATGGAACATGCGACAAGAACCTTATTTCTTCAGGACCATGAACATAGGATAATAATAGGGGCTCATAATAGGGTGGATAATGCCTGCGTTGAGCAGTTCTTGAACCATTTTCTCAATTTCATTTATTTGGGAAAAGGGGTGATGATAGGGACAGATATTGGGAGGGAGGCTTCCTGGTATAAGGGGAATGTAATGATCATGAACACCACGGGAAGGCAGGAGTCCCTGGGGAGTGGAAAAGACCACTGGATGTTTAGAGAGGATGGATTGGAGGTCTTACGACACAGAGGGTGTCTCAGTTGCCTATATGACATGGAGTTGAGCAATAACGCAAGAATGACCTTTTTTGAGCAACTTTTCCATGCGATGGGAACTAATGATCTCTAGTAAACTGGCAGTGATACCTTGGAACTTATATTTTTGGCCCTCCTGGTCGAATTGCATGGTTAATTCCTTGAAATCCATGAGAATGGGACCCAAAGTCCTTAGCCAGTCTGCACACAAAAAAATTTCACAACCACCCATATCAATAGAAAACATATGATATTTTAGGTGGTAGTCACCAATTTGGAGACACACATTTTCACAACGCCCTCCACATTTCATGGAGCTGCCATTGGAAATCATGATTTGGAAATTATTGACTGCATGGATATAAAAATGAGTTTCTTAGGCAATGTGGCGATGGATAAAATTATGGGTGCGGCCACTATCAACCAGAATGATGACCTTCCTATGCTTGATGTAACCAATTAGTTTGAGGGTTTGGGGAGTAGAGAAATTAGTTAGAGAATTTAGGGAAATGATCGGTTCTACTTCGGGAGGGTTTGAGGGAGGGGTTATGTCTATGGTTTCAGGTGACTCTAACACAAGGGGAGTTTCAACATCCTCTAAGATGGCCATAAAAAGATTTTGTTCCTTACACTTGTTGCCCGAAAAATATTTTTCATCACAATTATAACGAAGGCCTTTGAGTTGGCGTTCAACCATTTCATCTCTGGTCAATTTTTGGATCTTTAGTGGAGAAGAGGGAGTAGTGGGATTTATTGGTTTAGTGCAATGAATAAAGGGGGGTTTCCGGTTTTGAGAAGATACAACATGTTGTGCTTCTTTATCTCTTTTAGAAGCCTCCACCCACTATGAGGCTGAGCCATGAGGACATGGGAATGAATCTCATCCTTGAGGCCATTGATAAAACATTCTCTGAAAAAGGCATCAGACATGCCCTGTGTTTGAAAATTCAGATGCTCAAAAGAAGCTATAAAGTCTTCCCTAGTTTCTGATTGTTTCAACTTTTTCAAACGTCATAAATGGTTGGTGTCAGTGTCAAAGCATTCATAAAGCTCTGCCACAAAGTGTGTCCAAGCAATATGTTAACACTCTGTAAATTCCCAGAGGTTGTCGGAGAAGAACAAATTTACTAGAGGTCATTATATCCAACCACTTCGAAACTGGAATTTAGCCCTACCAGTTTCAGAGAGGGATCTCTCTGTATTTTTTAGCTGTGTTTTAACTTTAAGATATTAGGCTAGTTATATAAAACAAGATTGAATGGTTTGTTGTTTTTGTTAAGTTGGCTGAAGGGGCTTTATGCATCCATTGGGCTATGGGGTCTGTATTATAAAGATAGAAATCTAAGCAGAAACAAAGATTCTTTTCACAGGGCAAGATAATGCATTCGTTGGATTCTTTAGCATTAAAGTGATGAATAGCATAAGAGATAAGAATATCAATAAAAGTAAAGAAGCATTTAAGAATTTCTTCACTATAATATCAGAAGATAAACATTAAAACCTTTCAAAGTCGGAAAACAGGGTATACAAAGATAAATCCTGCAACATGCGTTACTTTTAAAAGATTACATTGGAAAAGCAATATGACAACCAAGTTAGAAGAACATTCAACATAGAAGAGAAAACATCACCAATGAATAACACGCAAGAATCCTGTGAAAAGTCTCTTTGTATTACTGGAAGATCTCTTGATAAAAATTACAGTCTTTGTAGCCTGCAGGGCGTAAAGATCAACCCTCAGTACTTCAAAGTTTAAAGTATTTATAATCAAAATTACATATGATCCTGTCATTAAAGATCAGGACGTGGAAAACCTAAATTTAGCTAACTAACTTAACAAGACACAAAAATTTAGGAAACTGCTTGATGATGTGTTGAAACTTCATGCTGATTTCTGGGGTGAACCATTGGTGAGGCCTCTGTACGACCTCATCTGACTAGATAGTTGACTAGGCTTGGACACCTCATCAACTACTCGATCGGATTGCAAAGTTCTTCCCATCAAAGGTTATTGGGAATTTTGACTTTGATTAATCTTCGGTATACTTCATCCATCTCTATGTACTTGGAAAAAGTTGGATTGATGATGAAAATGTACCGGATCTCATGCTGTATACTGATATCTAACTTTAAAGCATCTAAGAATGCCTTGCCCGTGATACTGCCTTGTATTCCTGAGAATTTTGAGCTATCCTTAGCCACAGTGGATAGTTTCTTTTTGTAATCGGCAAGCGTCATTAACTTATCATTTATCACTCTCAAATCAGGAAGGCCTTTATTCTGCAGATCTTCAATCTTGCTGAAAAATCTTTGCACTCCTGCGTCCATGGTATGGACCTTTTCCTCCAGCTGTAACATCAATCCTCTCTTGGTCAGGACCCTCTTGACCTCAAGGATGGTCTCTATCCTATCTTCAATCTTCAACTCTTCTAGCTCCTTTATGGTTTTGGAATTCATAAATTTGATGATCTCAGTAGCTTCTATGGGCATCTCTCCCAGTTCTGCTCTTATCTTCTCGATAGCCTGCTGACTTCTTTAAACCAGCTCGTTTTGCTTGAACATGATTTGTATCATCAGCCATATTTCATTCATGGACTTGGTGATATCCATCCAGACACTTTCTTTGACCTCAGCAAGTGTTTTGCCAGCCACTGTTTGCTTTTGAAGTTGTTGTAATTCCTATTTAAACTTGTCTGAAGTTTGTTTCTCCTTGGAGTAGCTGGTTTGAAAGGAAGATTTGAGTTCCTGAAGGTTCTCAATCTCCTTTTTAAGTATGCTAATCTCTTTCTCTTGCAAATTCATCTCTTCCATGGATTTAGCCAATTCAACTCTTTTCTCCAGAGAGGTCAATGGAGTTTCCGAGGGAATTTATGCTACAGATGTTGTGCTTACTCCTGTGAGTGGAACTACTCTCAGTGGAATTACTTCCATGGGCTTTGACTGCTCCTTCTCTTTCACTAGTTTTTCTAATTCCGCTTCCATTTCCTTAACTGTGCATTCTCCTCCATGATCAACTTGAGCATCTCATCCTTCTCCCCTTATGTCTCTGCTATTTCATTTGCCTATGAATCTTCTGTTGGTGGTAGTTTCAACTGTTTTCTCAGAGATGCTCTATTGGCATTTTTCTTTTTGAGCATCTCCTCGACTGCTTTCACATTCGAGGGATCATATCCGATCTTGAGGACCAGTTCTTCCAACGTCTTAATCCTATTATCCTTGGAAAAGGATGATATTTTTTCTAACTTCAACTGCGTCTGGACATTTCTCAGAGATACCTGTAACTTGGAGGCAGCAGTAGAAGCATGTGCCAATGTGGAGAAAACCATTTCTCCAGTTTGCCCGTGCAGATCCATTTGGTCAGCTGGATGCACATCTTTAGTCTGAAATTCGAATGTTTCCCTTTTGTAATTGGTGATTACTTTCGAGTTTGGCACCTGTGCTTGCAAAAATGCCATGTGCATTCTACCCTTCTCAGTGTCGAATGCAGACAATAGTCTGTGTTGTGCATTTGATGTTTGCTTCTAGAACTGAGCATACGTGCTGCTGGTCAGCGTATGATTTTTCTTTTTGATCAGATCATACTTCTAAAAAATACTCAATTTTGGTCCTATTTTGCTCGACTAATTGGTTGGTGGAGTATCTGTAGGCTTCTTGGGCAACATTGTAGTCATGACTTGTTTGTTGCTTATACTAAGGAGCGATCGATCAACCTCCATAGTTGTAGTGGATTGAATTCCCTTTTCACCAGCCGTGTCAGGTGCCTGACTAGTTTTTTGGCCTCTTGGTGTGTAATTGGAACTCTTCAGATGATACTTCAGTGATGGAAGGTGAAGTGTCCTTCCTGGGCCTTTTCTCCTTGGGAGCCTGTGGTGTATTCATCTATGAGATAGCGACTAAAAGGTCCTGCTGTTCCGTCTCAACCAGAGTGTTTGGCTCCCATTCTGTCTGGTTGGATAACTTCTCTATCTCAGGCCTAGATGTGTGGACATATGGGATATTCTTATTTTTAATCCTCATCTCTAAAATTATCCCGCAGGAGTCATAATGCCATATGAAGCTAACAAAAAACTTCATCTCCTTTAACATTCTATCTTCTTCCTCCCCAGCGCCTTGGCTATTGCATATGAATGATCATATTTTTCCTTTGATTCTAAGCTGATGCTTCTTTTTCAGAGACACGAAATGTATGTCGTCTGAGTTGATCATCTGTATTATGTACTCCAGGGAAAATATCCTCATGGGTAGATACTTGAGTAACTTGTATGGAGCCAATTCACACCCATACACTCTGATCTCTGTGTGGTCCTGGTACAGGTACCAGTCTCCCATTTTTGCAAGGTCTGAAAGGTGTAAGATCCTTTGAATTTCCTCATTTATTCTCGGCTCAGGTCTTCCACTGAGCATGCTTACCATAGGATGGTAGAACTGCTCAATAAATTTTTTGAAGATGAATTCTGTAGAGTTGTGTCTGAGCAATGAAGTCCACGCTATCACCACCTGTGCCTCCCATCCTTTTCCATATTTTGCATCGAAAAGGAGAATTTGTCCGCTTGAAAGAATATGAACATGTAAGCCAATATTGAGGAATACCGGAACATGCCTTCTGTGGTGAAATTTGAGAATTGCTCATGAATGTTGTCTGCCAGGAAGGCATTGTAGTTGAACTGAGTGGTGGGTTTATCATCTATGGAGAAAATGGACAGAAAACCCAGTATGGGTTCATCCACCTATTGATCCGAAAAATACCCAAGCAGGGCGCAGAGCGATGTGATGACCTGGTTTCCCTTCACTGAGAACAAGGATGAAGGATATGGTGGATTTGTAGTGGGGAGATGAGCGGCCTGTGGGAGAAAAAGCTCAAAAATATGAGCTCTTTGGGGGAATGATAATTTCTAGTATAGTTCTGTGATGATTTCAAGGTTGAAAGGTGAGGCGGATTCAACTCTGGGTATCTACATCATCTGATCAACGGCTTCTGGTGTAATGAAGAACAGAGTTTCTCCAGATGAAGAAACTATAGCTCTCTGGTCGGGGAGGTAGTAAGCTTGGCATTTGAGGGCGAATTCAGGAAAATGGTGAACCTAGGAAAAGAGATACAGGGGAAGGTTTTACTCCCAGAGCCCAATTTCATCACTTTGGTCTAAGAAAACGTCCTTTAGCCACGACTGTAAATCTGTGAAGTCGAATTCGCATCTCGTGTCTGTGATTAAATGGTCTTTTTCGGCCAGATAGATCCTGTTGAGGTCGACAGGAGGCGAGAGGAGAGGATTTTCCTCCGCCTTTGTTTTCTTTGATTTTTGTGCCATCACTGTAACAATACATGCAAGTAAAACAAAATGGTTAGCAGGGATGACTGTGACTTTGGGTGACTGACTGTAACGGAGAGGAAAATGGGGAAAAATTCTCTCGTGCAGTGATAGGATAAAAGATGAGGTAATGAAGGGTAAAGGTAGTACTGAGCAAATAGATACCCGTTGGGCGTGGGAGACAGGTCAGCAGGTTAACGGATAAGTTAGCCAATAATAAATGGCCAACGGGTTGTTTAGAGCGTGGGATGGCAGGTGACAATGACTGAAGAATACGGCTGGGTGATGTGGTGGGTATTGATTGGGACTTGACCATGGTGAAGGGACTTGTAACAAGGTGAGAGGACTGACAGAGTAATGAGATATGATCTTTAGGGGAGAACGTGGAAAATGACATCATGGGGTGACAGGGTATGTCAGACCATGGGAGGCAGTGGGATTCAAAACCAATGGATTCCTGCCATGTAGAGATAAGGGGCCCACTAGAAAACAATCCATTTCGGACCCCCCCCCCTCCGTTAAATATAGAATGGTGGGGGGGGGTCCAAAAAACAATAT
>JASDQU010736891.1:241758-252158 GCA_032191745.1 Picea mariana
GGATTTTCCTCGGCCTCTATTTTCTTTGATTTTGGCGCCATCACTGTAACAATACCTACAAGGAAAACAAAACGGTTAGTGGGGATGACTGTGGCTTTGGGCAACTGACTGTAACGGAGAGAAAAACGGGGAAAAATTCTCTGGTGTGGCGACAGGCTAAATGATGAGGGAATGAAGGGTGAAGGTATTTTTGAGCAAACGCATACATGTTGGGTGCGGGAGATAGATCAACAGGTTAACAGATAAGTTAGCCAGTAATAAATGGCCAATGGGTCATTTAGAGTGTGAGATGGTAGGTGACAATGACTGAAGAATACGACTGGGTGATGTGGTGGGTATTGATTAGGACTTGACCATGGTGAAGGGACTTGTAACAGGGTGAGAGGACTGACAGAGTAATGAGATGTGATCTTTAGGGGAGAACGTGGAAAATGATGTCAATGGGTGATAGGGTATGTCAGACCATGGGAGGTGGTGGAACTCTGACCCAATGGATTCCTGCCACGTAGAGGAAAAGGGGCCCACCAGAAAACAATCCATTCCGGACCCCCCCCCCTCCATTAAAAACAGAATGGTCAAGGGGGATCGAAAAACAATATGAATCGTCCATCAACACACCTACCCCTGGACCGTAGATCTATGCACAATATTTAACTAACATTCTAGACCCCCCCCCACTATTAAAAGTAGAACGGTCGGGGTGGGGTCTGGAATTCAATATCAGTCATTGATGAAAGCACTGGCACCTCAGTTGTTTAGATGTGTGCCTCCATTATCTCTAATTCTGGAACACCCCCCCTTGGCCTCTATTAAAGGTATAATGGTCGGGGGGGTCTGGAAAGACCTGTCAGCCGTAGATCTGGGCGCTCGCTCTCTGGTCGTTCATCTATGCGTGGTCTTTATTTGGTGAGCGCAAAATCATATTTGCTCAGAAACTTAGGATAAGTGTGTTTTATGGGTTTGCCCAAGATTTCCCTGTCTTTATCACCATGGGGGGGTTAAACATCAAACCTTTAAGCCTCAAATATATGGTTCAACATTGATCATCATGCTTATTTTATTGAGATAAAGAAAACCACCCCATGCTCTAGCTTGATTACCTATGACAATTAGCCCAGATTAAATTGTTGGACTAAGAAATTACTCTATCTTGGGGTTATCTGACCAAGATTAGGCAGTTTGGTCAAATTTATTCACTAGCTAACCTAAATCACCCGGCTAAGATTAAACAGTTTAGCCAAGCTTACTCACTACTCCTATCAACATCAATTTAAAAGAACTTGGCCATTCTTGAATGGTATGGACCAAATCATTGTTATTGCATGGGGCTCTATTGAATTTCTTTTATGCCCTCTTTTATTCTTTTTCTTTTCTTTTCTTTTTCTCAAATTATTTGCAGAATGGAAAAACATTTGACAAACAAAAACACTAAAGAGATAACATTTCAGTCACCAGTTGATCCTATAAATTATAGGGTTATAACATGAAGTATCAATGAAGCACAACAACCACTATAACATGGTGTTACACTTATTATTTTCTTTCTTCTTCTCTTGAAGCCCATACATGCAGAGAATGTAATCCATCGAGCTACATTAATTACCACAAGGTGACAATTAGACCTCAATAAAAAAATACCCAAATATAAAAGAAAAAGAAACAATTGATCTATAAAATCCAAACCTTGAATGTAATACTCTGTTGACGCGGGAAAATGTCCCATGACAACAAGAGAGAGGATTGCCCGATGGCAGGTCCAATTTAGACCTACTCTTGTTTCGTATGACAATATCCATTGGTATGTGGGCCCGATAGCCACTAACTACATGGATTGCTCTCAAAAGAGAGACTTGCTCATTTAAACTATTTTAAATCCTAAATGTAGTTCTAATCTATTATGTGTATCCAATCCTATTCTAACCTCTAATGACTTATAATCTAATAATAACATATTTCGATTGCAAGTGTATAATTTTACTTATAGAAACAAAAAGAATTCACATTTCATAGTAAGAAACCATACTCACATACTCAATTCAAATATAAACAAGAATAAATTCACATATTTAAAAGAAATGAAAACATGCAGATTCAAGCAGTGCATCCATTATGCAGGAACATAGCAAGAGCCACAAGTCATAATGTGACCAATTTCATGCAAAGAGAAAATCGACAATAAAAAAATCATGCATGCATGAATCATGAACAAATGTGACTCATAAGAAAACAAGAGAAGCTACAAGGTAGCAAGTCCCTGCCTTAGTTTGAAACTTGATTCATTGGGTTGTGAATGGGCTCAAGAAACAAAAGACTGACAATTCGCATTGAAGTTATAGATGTTGGAAATCATGAAATTCTTTTATCTGAGAGGACTCGAGAGTGTGTAAGTCATTGAACGGTACAGTGTACGTCATTAAAATCTAATCAAAATATTAGTAAACTACTCAAACTAAAGCTAAAACTACACTCAAGGTTTCATTCAATGGCTTGTTTTAAGGTTGATACCAGATTTTTCTTACGAAAGTAAAGACTGTATTATCTAAACAAGAAGACAAGAAAGGGACTCAGATACTAAACAAAGGGACTCATATACTAATTAATCGATCAATGAGGAACAAGAAGACAAGGATTTGGAGGAATATCTTCCTAGAAGGTCAGGGTGGAAGGCCGCAATAATTATATGGGAATAACATGCAAATAAAGATATCCAACTAGGATCACAACAAACTATTCCTAAAATGATAGGGTATTCTAAGCAACCAAAACACTTTGGTAATAATGCAACAAGCAAAGGGGGTTCTTTCTATCACCCCTCTAAATAATGATTATTGTCCCTTGGAATTGAAGGGGCTTAGGCAACGCTCCTAAAGATTCTGTTGCCCAAGATTTATTCCACTCAGAAAAGTTGTATGTTCTCCTGCTCTAGGATACAAAAATGAAAGCAGATGAGATAAGAAAAACTTCGTTGGAGCTCTTAAGTAGTGGGACTACATTATAGAGGATGCCAGAGGCGCTTCAAGAGGTCTCTACATTTTTTGGAATAAGAACAAGGTTTGCATGGTTTCTTCCTTTCAAGCTTCACATTGGAATTTTACTAAATTTTCATTGATTCTCGACGGAAAACCTTTTGTTTTCATCAACACTTACATGTTGTCCATCCCTTTAGAAAGTCCAGGTTGTTGGAATTCTATTCAAAGATTACATGATCATGGGGATCCTATGGATAACATTCTTGCTGGAGACGTCAATGCCATAAGGAATAATACAAAAAAAATGGGGGGATTTTACTGTAGGGATCCATCCCGTGATAGAATGGAAGATATTATAATTGACTAGAATCTAATTGATGTTGCCCCTCTCAAAGGGAAATTTACTTGGACCAATAAGCACCTAGGTCTTGGCCATATTGTTGCTCCGTTGAACTGATTTCTCATTCATAACAATTTCCTCTCCGCTTCCTCCTCTCTTAAACCCTATATTTATTCCTCATTAACCTCTAACCATAAACCCATCTCCCTACATATACGCCAGCTTCCAGACTATGCCCCCCTTCCCTTCCGTTTTCATCCCATCTAGCTTGGTTATCCTAAAGTTGAACAACTAGTTGCTAACGCATGGCACACCTGGATTCCTGGAACCCTTGTCTATATTTGGGAATAGAAGCTTGTGATAGTGAAACAACCTATCAAAATTTGGGCTAAGGTCTCTTATAATACCCCTTCTTGAACTATTAATGATCTCAAGAGTAAGCTCAAAACTCTCCAAATGCAAATGGAAGACAAAGATCCATCATATAATATGATCCAAGAAGAGCTACAACTTCAAACCCAAAGTCAGCGGGAACTAAGAAAATAAGAGGAATATTGAAAGATAAAGTCTAGAAGTCTCTAGTTACAAGTGAGAGACCAAAACACAATTTTTTTTTATAAACAAGCTCATGCGCGCCTCTCTAAAACAATATGGTAGCTATCAATTTAGAGGATGGGACTAGGCTCACTGATTTTCAGAATATTAAGGCAACTCATAGATTTTGTAATGATCTTTTTTCTCAACATGTTATGGTAGATGATCGTAATATTGGTGATATGCTTGAGCATATTCCAACCCTCATCTTAGAAGAAGAGAATCATGTTCCCATTCGTCCCATTGAAGCAACATAGGTTTTCGCTTCCATTTGGAACTTGGGTTTGGATAAGGCCCATGGACCGAATGGGTTTCCTATATTCTTCTATAGGCACTTATGGGACCTTATTAAGTCTGATTTATTAAGAATGTTGCACTATTTTGATAGAAATTTTAGATTCAGGGGGATACCAATTCATCATTTTTAGCCTTAGTTCCTAAAGAAACCAATCCTTCCTCTTTCTCTCGATTCATGCTTATATCTCTTTGTAACTCATCTTATAAAATCTTAACAAAAAAAAATGTTGCTCATCTTTAAAAAAATCTGCCCAAGATTATTTCCCACAACCAAGGGGGGTTTATGCATGTTAGGAAAATTATTGATAATATAGTGCTTGTACACGAGGCCATTCATTCAATATTTTTTCATCTAAGGAAAAATGTATGGGGAGTAAACTTGATATGGAAAATTCTTTTGATTGTGTTCATCACTCTTTCCTTTTTCAGGTTCTCGAGAAATTTGGTTTATGTTTGGAATTGATCAAGTGGATAGATTTGTGTATCAGTGTTGCTTGGATCACCCCTCTAGTCAATGGACGACCAACATATTTTTTTCAAGGAAGATGTGGACTCTATCAAGGATTCCCACTCTCTCCATTTCTATTTATCATTATGGCCAACCCCCTTAGTCACAAGCTTGAGAATGAGCGAGAGATTGGAAACTTGTCTGATCTACAAATGGTCTTAGGAGTTAAACATATCAACCACTCACAATTTGTTGATGATAATTTGTTTCTAGGAGGCGCCTCTCAGATCATTGATTCTAGATTCAAATAGGTTATTGAATCCTTCCTTGACGCCTCTAGGGAGAGTGTTGATGTTAGTGGTAGGATCAGACAAGTACTTCCGCACAGGTCTGTGTGTCTAGATGTGTGGAAATCGTCCAAAGCCTTTTACCTTGGTAGCTGAATTATTAAAATAAAGTGATTTTATTAATAAATTAATTGAGTTATTTAAGTAAATGTTAAAAGTCAACATATAATCTTAACCATTGATCTCAAGTGAGGTGAGAAGTAATCTCGACCATCAATCACTTTGGAGATTATGGTTAGGTTACAACTCAAGATTATAAAAACAAGGCTAGTGTAAGGGAGAAGACACTTAATGATACTTGACATGTACATTGGTCAGAGGAGAGAAGGAATTTTACTCAGATCTTGGATCACAAAGGAATGTGATTCAAGGAGATCTCAGATAGGTGGAGAAGGACTTCCATCTATGATTTAATAATACCAAACGAGTTTTGATACCAAATTTATCCKAAATATCAACAAAATATGATACCAATTCAACCCAAAAATCCTTAGATGTTAATTAGTTCATAAATACACATAAACATTCGACCATGTTCAGAAAATTGAAGATCCACTTGACTATTTGCAAAATATCATGTGAATATCCTACTTATCCATAAAACTTCATTAACTAATAAATATAACTTGTGGAAATAATGAGTGCCAAAATATAGAGAAATAGACCACTCTTATTAATTCTTAAAATGACAAAATTAAAATAAATGGGCTTACAATGCCAAATTTAAAGTCACTCTCCAATTCTGTTACTCAATCCCAATAACAAAGGGCATTACTGAATTCCTCATGAAATTTTGAGAAAAATGAGTATAAACTTGACTATGTTCTGAATTAGTGCTTAGAGGCCCCTTTTTGTAATGATCCTATGGGTATCATACATGAAATTAGTTAGCTATAGGAAATTCCAGTTCAAAGGTTGATTGGTGGGACATGCAAGTCTAATTAGTTGTAACTGAGTGATTCGAAGTTGTAACAAAGTTATATGTGTAGTTATGTGAGTTGTAAAGTAGTTTAACTCAGTTAAGTGAGTTAAACTCAGTTGTACTTGCTATAACTTAACTTACACTAGTGAGAGATCAGTGAAATAATTATTAATTAATTCACAATCAGTGGTCTCACATGCAACTGAAGATTTACCATTGTTAACTACATGCATGTCAGATCCAATGGAGACCCAATTGAGATGTAGGTGAAAGGGACAGTTTGACTATCAATTGTGATTTTAGTGGGCGCACTCATGCAACCACACACACATTGGATGTGCCCATGAGTATTGCACAGCCTAGGCAAGAGGAATTCATTCATTGCAGGGATTTCCATCAACATGGATTGCGCAGAGGAGGTAGGTTGTCTGGAGGTAGTAAATTGGCACATGAATTTGCCGATTTTTGTATGACAGTGTGAGACAATTGTATATTGTAATGAGAGCTATTGGATTAGAGTTTTGTATGAGATTGTTTCATGATCCATAATATATACATAATATATGATAGTGGGATTTTTAGCTTTATGATTTCCCGGTAAACACATCTGTGTTATGTGTGATTGATATTTATTCTTGATATTGCAATTGGTGATCATGTTTTAAATTCCACAAGAATATTTGTAGAAGCGATTCAGTATTTAACAATGGCATATAATTGTTAGATCAGGAGAATCCAGGAAATACATAATTTGTATTAAAATTTCTACATGGTATCAGAGCACAGAAGATTGTAGAAGTTGATTTTGTGACTAGACAGAATTCGAATTTGCAGAAAGACTTTATTGGTGCTACAACTAATTCAAGATAGAAATGGCTTTCAATGTATTGAGGTTAGAGTATGCACTCGAGGGTAGATCGAACTACATTTCTTGGAAGGACAGGATGGAGGAAGTACTCAAAGACAATGGCTTGAATGAATTCATTGACAAAGATGTTCCTAAGACAGATGCTGCAAATCTTGATGCATGGAAAAAGAAAGTGGCAAAGGCGAGGAGGATCCTGTTGGAGGGAGTACGAGACCACATTGTCTCAATCCTACATGGGAAAGCCACATCATACGCAATGTGGAAGGCTTTGACAGATCTATTCCAAAACAACAATGACCATAGGAAATTGACGCTCAAAGATTAACTCAGGAAGATCAAGATGGAGAAGGGCGACTCCATTCCAAAATATCTCATGAAGTTTGTCTAATGCCTGGATGAGCTGGGGAGTGTGGGAATAACAATCGCTGGTGATGATTTGGTGAGCTTGGATCTCCTAAGTCTTCCCAATAATTGGCATAGTTATCAAGACTCTGTCAATGGAAGGGAAAAATTGCCAGATTGGGAATGACTATGGTCGGATTTGGTGCAGGAGGAGTTCAGGCAAAACACCAAAGATGGCTCTTCATCAAAGCATGATGATGAAGAGGATTGTGTTTTGGATGCCAAGGCAAGGAAAGGGAAGGGGAAGAAATTCCATTCAAAATCTGAGTCTAAAGGAAAGAAGTTGGATTTGTCCAAAGTGAAGTGTTTTCATTGTCACGAACATGGGCATCTCACTACTAACTATCCGCAGAAGAAGAAGAACAAGAAGGCTATTGGAGCTACAAATAGTGAGGCCCTTGCCTCACAATTTGAACTTGACTTCTCCTTGATCACATGCATGACATCAAGTGCATTGGGATCGGTGTGGTATTTGGGTAGTGGCACTTCCTTTCACATGACGAGAGATAAGGAGATTTTCAATGACTTGGAGGAGAAATATCTCAGAATGCATATAGAGATGGGCAACGATGGGTGATACAGTGTGACTGGAATTGGTACCATTACCTTTTAGAGGGATCTAGGTAAACCATTTCAATTGAAATATGTTATGCATGTTCCAGGTCTGAAGAAAAACTTGGTCTCAGTTGCAATGTTGGAGGACAGAGGCTATGACGTTGTTTTCAGCGATGGAAAATATTTCCCGTGACATAAAACAATGGGTCAATTCAAGAAGATAGGGATTTGAGTTAAGAATATCTACAATATGTAGGTATATGTCTGCGCTTCCATGATGGGCAAGCCAGAAAAAGTTGTGAGCCGGGATGAGGGCGAATTATGGCACAGGCGATTGGGCCATCTTCATCATGGAGCCTTGAAAATCATGCAGCGAATATCTATTGGACTTCCAATGGGAACACTTGCTCAATTAAATCAGTGCAAGGGTTGCACCATGGGGAAGTATGTAAATTCCACCTTTCATGAAAAGGAGAACCATTCTTTGGTAATCCTGGAGAGATTTCACATAGACGTGTGTGGACCATTCTCAGTTGCTTCAACAACAAAACATAAGTATTATGTTATTTTTGTTGATGAATTTTCTCGTAAACGTTGGATTTTCTTCATGTAGAGGAAGGATCAAACATTCTCAAAGTTTTGTGAGTTTAAAGCATTGGTGGAGAAAGATTTGGGGAAGCAAGTGAAGGCTCTGAGGAGCGATAATGGTGGAGAATACATCTCTAACGAATTCAAATACTTCCGCAGTAAAGAAGGAATTCAAAGAGAACTCATAGTGCCTCATAACCCAGAACAAAATAGGGTCGCGAAGAGGAAGAACATAATGATCGTGGGTGCAACACGAGTGATGTTGCATGATCAAGGCCTACCAATGCATTTGTGGGTGTAAGCATGTAATACTGTGGTTTATGTGCAAAACCGTTGTCCTCATAGAGTATTTGGCATGAGTACACCTGAAGAAGCTTTCATTGGTAAGAAAATGGATGTTTCTCACTTTAAGATTTTTGGCTCATCTGTTTATGTGCATGTGACCAAGAACGCCAGGAAGAAGCTCGAGCCGACTGCTGAAGTTGGGATATTTGTGGGGTACACAGAAACACCCCATAATTATCATGTGTATTTTTCTAACAATAAGATGACTGTTATGCGGCGGGATATAAAATTTGATGAGGGGAAAGCTATGCAGTTGTTGCTTGAGAGGGAGATAGACTTACATGCGGAGGAGGAACTGCTGATTCCCAAAGATGAGCCTCTAGATGTGGATCAACCATAGGAGGAGCTTCATGGAGTGGAGGAGTCCACTCACGTAGATCCATCCATGAGAAATGGAAGAAAGTGCACCACGGAAGATGATATATTGAGACTGGATGTTGCAAAGAATGTAGGGGCCCCTACTTCACAGCGCAGACAGAGACAGACTCTTGATTGATTTACTGGATACATGGCTCTTATGAGAAATTGTATTGTGACTAAACCATATTCCTTTCAGGAAGCAGTGTAGGATCCCACTTGGGTTGATGCAATGGTGGAGGAGTATGACTCCATTGTCAAAAACAGTGCATGGGAAATTGTCCCAAGACCAGTCGACAAATCAATGGTGGAGGGTAAGCTTTTAATCATTGTTCTTTATGTTGATGATTTAATACTGACTGGTGATGAGAAGTTGATATAANATACTGGGTAAGTTTGACATGGAGGGATGAAAACCCATGGATACTCCTCTTACAGGAAACTGTAGGAAAGAGGATGCTACTTTTGGAGAGGTAATGGATGATACTGTCTATCGACAATTAGTGGGTTCGCTAATGTATCTAGTGAACATGAGAACGGGAATTTTCTATGCGGTTAACCAACTGATTTAAGCGATGGTTAAGCCTACCAATCTATTTTGGAAGGCAGGTAAGTATGTCCTGAGATACCTGAGGGGAACATCTGAGTATGTCTTATGGTACATAAAGACAGATGAGGTGAAGTTGCATGGCTTCATAGATGCAGATTGGGCGAGCATCCCAACGAATAGAAAGATCACAGCAGGGGGGATCTTTAGTATCGGATCTACAATGGTTTCTTTGTACAATAGGAAATAGAGATCTGTGGCACTCAGTTTAGTGGAAGTGGAATACATGGAAGCGAGTCAAGCTGCATGTGAGGCTATCTGGATGAGAAATATCTTGGTTGGTTTGTTTGGTTCTCATTTAGATCTAATAGTGATTCATTGTGATAATCAAAGTTGCATTAAAATCTTGATTAATATCGTTTTTCATGATATATCTAAGACTATAGATATTTGGTATCATCATATCATATATTGTGTGTAGCGGAAGATCATGTTGCTTCAATACATTCCTACGAAAGATCAGGATGCAGGCATTCTGATGAAGGCACTCACTAGGAGAAAATTCGAATACCATAGAGACAAGATCAGGGTGAAGGAGAATCTCTTTCTTGTTGAGAGGGAGTGTTGAGATTCAACAAGAAGATTCTAGTGAAAAATATGCACCTACACTAGGATGGAGCCTCAGACTATGTTTAGGTGGAAGTCTATTTTTAGATGATGAGCAAATTCTATTTATAGATGATGTCTATTTATAGATGGTGAGAAAATTCTATTTATAGATGTATGTCGACTATTATTATCCCTTAATAATAGTTGGACAA
>JASDQU010736891.1:280880-296626 GCA_032191745.1 Picea mariana
AAAAGGGATATGAAAATGAAACTGGCGATGTTGTGACCTTGACCCAATAAAGTGCAAGAAGAGATGAATGTGCAATATTTCAATTCAATGAACTCTAATTATAGTAGGGAGAAGGTATTTTTCTTGAAGTACAAAAGCTACGAATTAAAATTCCTTAATTTCAAATGAACACAATACCAAACAATCATGAACTACAAAATTTTCCAACTATTCTACTTTTTAACAAATATTTAGAATGTAGAAATTTTCTTATGAAATATTACTAAAAAGAATAAATGAATTCAGTTCTTCTTTTCTGAAACAAAATCAGAGATGTAATGACGAAAGGAAAATGTAATCCAATAAAATCAAGACATTCTCGACACAATTCCCAAATCAAACTTGTAATGTAGACAAAAATGAACAAGACAAGAAAACCTTTTGTCACATGCAAACAAAAAGTATTTCTCAATAAAAAACAATTTGGGAAGTAAAATCACCAAAAATTCACACAAACCAGAAACCCTTTGTCGAACAAGAACTCAGATTAAGATCCATAGATTATATCCTTGGGACAAATATTAAAAAGAAAAAACTTGCAAAATCACTAAGAAAGACTTTCAATCACTGAAAACCAATCACAAGCAAGATTTAAACTCATGAATCAATCAAACAATGGCATCAGAATTCCACCCCTGGAAATTAAGGAAAAACTGGTTGAAAAAAGACAAATTGACTCCCTCCAACAAATCCTACAGGAATCATCACAAGATGGTTGTAGGACATAGTGCGACGAACTAAGGTCGTCGCAGGCTATCAATACGAAACAGTGCGATGTCGTCGCACTAGATTGGACAAGAAGGATGCAAAGTCTAAGGGTCATCGCAGGCTACCAATATGGTACAGTGGAACGATCTCTGTGAATGAGGAAAAAATGGAATAAAGACAAAAAATCTAATTGAACTTCTAAACTCGGGGAGTCCAGATGGATCACCCATAGAATCAGAGAATGAATTTAATCAAAGGAAGGTAGGCTAAAAGAAAATGGGAAGAAAAAAATCAAAAGGAATTTGTATCCCCAGTATGGTTTCCAATTTTGTTATGGGATTAATTGATAAATGAATACATAAACATATCTACCTAAATCCACCCAGATCTAGAACATAATAGAACAAAATATGATGCTTTCCCTAATCTCTAACTATTGAGTTTACTAGTTAACAAGAGATAGATAACATATCATTTAAATGTCGTTTCTTCTTGCCATTTCCATATTATCTCCACTCCGGTGCTCTTGTGATATTGGATCTACAAGGGAACACAATCCAACCAAAGTGAAAGAAATACAATGAACTCAACAAGAACCTATGTATGTGATCAAGGAATCATACAATTAAATAAGACTAGTTTTATTGGAAAGAAACATATTGTTGTATCATATTAAAATGAAAGTGGAGATTACAACCAAAGCCTTGATGTCATAAGGTCCCCTGTCGATGGCGCTTTTCTCCAATGCACACTTTCTCCAACCTTGAATGAAGAAGATCCACAATGAATTGATGAACATAAATGAGGCTCTCAAGCATGATCTGAAGTAGAACTATCCATCCAATTCTTAGCCTATTCAACCTTAGCCTTTTCCATGAGATATACCTCCTTATATAAGGTGAAAGAGATATGGTTAAGGAGATTAGGATGATCCCACCAAATCAGAGAAGCGAGTAATATCCAAACCATTCGGAGGCCACCTCATCTTCTATAAGATCCCCTTCTAGAACATTCGTGAAACTTGAACTTTTCTTAGCTTTTGGCATCGTCGCAGCCTAGGTATAGTTCAGCATGCGGAGACATCACAGTCCAAATTTTGAGCAGGGAGCAATGGTCAGGAATCATCGCACCCTATGTATAGTGCATCCTGCGACGACCTCTCTTAATAGGATTTTTGAGAAGATAAATCCAGTCACTTTCCTCATGGAGAAAGACTCTTTTTTGGAACATGAACACATGTTTGTCAATGGATCACTTGGGTGACCAAAATAATGTGTAACAACTATTGTTGTTGCTCATTTTTTGTGAAATCTACTTCTCATTGTGTAATAGTAGTTAGCGAGAGAAATAGAGAGTTGTTGCTACCACTGTGTGAGACAGTGAACATTGTACAAGTTTGTTGAAGGAGCAGTGGAGAATTTCCTGTATGTATGTATATTTTATCACTTGAATGAATAGAATAGAAAATATTTGACCCAAATGCTTGGTGTTGTTGTTACTATGTTTATCTGAATGAATGGTATGTTTCATGTTCATTTAAATTCTCTGTTTTACTTGTTCTCATGCTTGTGAATGTATTTTGTGGTTAAATACATGAGTCTGTGGAGTTAGAATAAGTTTCAATTGTTTCTCTTATGAGATCTCATGCAAGGATTCAAAATTATCCGCAAGGAGTGCGTTGACAGAGTTATGTTTAACTCAAATAAGCTCAGGAGAGATAACATTGAATCTTTGATAGAAATAGTGAAGAGAAAGCATAGAGCCACACAAAGAGTGAATAGGTCGAGTTTTTATCAGATTCTTTGTGAAAGGGAGAACAATTGAGTAGAAGAGTTCCAAGGTAGCAAGGAGTGCGCCCAAGGATTTAAAACCTTGGAGGAACAAGCTCAGGAGAGATAGCAATCTGATTCTGAGGAGAAAAGACTTAGAAATTTTTCAAAGTCCGAACATCCAAAGTTTGAAGAGAGTGCATAGAGGGAAGGTGGAGGTCTCATATACCTCTAGAACCTAAGCTCAGGAGAGATCACAACCAGAAGTGTCGAGGAAGGATACTTAGGAAATTCCTAAGTCCAAACACTTTGTAGTGCAGGAGGAGCGCACAGAGGGAAGACAAAGGTTTCATATACCTCAGAAAGTTAATCTATGAAGGGGCAATGTCTATGATCCTTTGAAGGGAAGAGTTTGGAGAAGTGATGGTGAAGATCCCATGGGATATTGCCAAGGAGCTGGTGACCGTCAGATTTGAGACAGTTGTGCGAAGGATAATCATCAGGGTCCTTCAACACTTAGTACATTCATAGGATTAAAGGAGTGAAAAGGACCTGGGATAGACGAAGTCCCAAAGGAGCGAAGTGATCTTGACCATTCACCCATAGTCGACCAGTGTCAACAGATCCCTGAGATTCAGAGGAAAGGCACTTCGGGGAAGGGCTTGTGAAAATGTGGAAGAACCTCAAAGGCCAAAGGTCAGGGTTAGCCACAACCATTGATCGTGAAAGGGACACACGTCAACAAATATTTCTATTCGGAGGCAGAACACTCTAGGAATAAGGGAAGAGTAGACCAGAATTCGTCTGARGMYGGAGACAAGGACTCATCCTAACYRCAGATTTAGGGGTGGAYGCGTGGASAAATCCCATGAGTTCRGGGTATATCACTCCAGTATCTTGGAATAGTGGTTGAAAAGAGACTCGAATCCTGAAGATTAGTTCCTTTTTGGTTAAGTCTCAGAAAACAACCAATGTCATATGAGGAAAGGGGCTTAGCGGAGGGAACTAGCGCCTGTCATTTTAGTTTTTATTTTAGGTAAAAAGGTCCAGGAAAGTGCTCGTGGGTTTCAAAGAACCTCCACATAGAACGGAGGGCCTGTGTAAACTAAAATTGGAATTCAACGAGAGCCAAAGAATTGATTTGACTCTGAAAGTGATCGATCCTTGACCATGAGGTCGAGCAAACCCTGGGATAGGCAGGGGGGTTGTGTCAGTATGCTATGGTATGCATTGCCTTTCCATTTCCTTGTATGGTATGCATTGGCAATGGAAATGGTATGCATTACCTTGCCATTGTATGGTATGCATTGGAAATTGTATGGTATGGTATGGTATGGTATGCATTGGCATTGGCAATGGTATGGTATGCATTGGAATTGGAAATGGAAATGGTATGGTATTGTATTGTATGCATTTCCTTGCCATTGCCTTGTATGGTATGGTATGGTATGCATTTCCTTGTCATTTCCTTGTATGGTATGGTATGGTATGCATTGCCTTGTCATTTCCTTGTATGGTATGCATTTCCTTGTCATTTCCTTGTATGGTATGCATTGGAAATGGTATAGTATGGTATGGTATGGTATAAATTGAAAATGGAAATGGTATGCATAGCCTTTCCATTGTATGGTATGCATTGGCAATGGAAATGTTGTGCATTGGAAATGGTATGTATTGGCAATAGAAATTGTATGCATTGTATTTCCATTGTATGCAATGACAATGGAAATGTTATGCATTGGAAATGGAAATGGTATGCATTTCCTTGCCATTGTATGAAATTCATTGGAAATGGTATGCATTACCTTGCCATTTCCTTGTATGGTATTCATTTCCTTTCCATTGTATGGCCTGCATTGGCAATGGTATGCATTGGAAGTTGTATGGCATGCATTTGCAAATGTAATGTAAATGGTATGGTATGGTATGCATTTCCTTACCATTTCCTTGTATGGTAAGCATTGGCAATGGCATGGTATGATATGGTATGAATTACCTTGGAAATGGTATACATACCAATGGAAATGGTATGGTATGATTTTCCTTTCCATTTCCTTGTATGGCATGCATTGACAATGGTATGGTATGGTATGCATTAGCGATGAAAAATGTATACATTGGAAATGCTATGAATTTCCTTGCCATTTCCTTGTATGGCATGCATTGGAAATGGTATTCTATGGTATGGTATGGTATTCATTGGTAATCGCAAGTGTATGCATTGGCAATGCTATGCTTTGCCTTGCCATTGTATGGTATGCATTGGCAATGGAAATGGTATGCATTTCATTTCCATTGTATGCAATGTAAATCACAATGGTATGCATTGCCTTGCCATTGTATGGTATGCATTGGCAATGGTATGCATTTCCTTTCCATTATATGCAATCACAATGGAAATGGTATGCATTGGCAATTGTATGCATTGGAAATGGTTTGCATTGCCTTGCCATTGTATGGTATGCATTGGAAATTGTTTTCATTTTCTTGCCATTGTATGGTATGCATTTTCAATGGTATGGTATGGTATGCATTGGGATTGGAATTGGCAATGAAAATTGTATGGTATGGTATGGTATGGTATGGTATTCATTTCCTTTTCATTGCCTTGTATGGTATGGTATCGTATGGTATGCACTGGAAATGGAAATGGTATGCATTTCCTTGACATTGTATGGTATGCATTGGTATGGTATGGTATGGTATGCATTGGAATTGGAAATGGAATGGTATGAATTTCCTTGTATGGTATGGTATGGTATGTTTTATATTATTTTCACGAGCACAGGGGTTCAGGGGAAATGCCCATGAGAAATATTTTTTTCCTCGGGAAACATGTCACATTTTTTCCTCGATTTTCATGTCCATTGTTGGGAGGTTTTCGACACATGGTTTTTTCCGATGGTTTTCTATTTCCAGTTAAGGAATTAGGGTTGTTGACTAATCCAAGTCATTGGGTTAAGGTTTTGGATGTCGCAGGCTCCTATATGTATATTGTATTGTAAACAATGTAGCATGATGAATGAATATAAAATATGTTGGTTTTCCCGGTTTGGGTTTCCAAGGGAAAAATATCTATGTAATGTGTGTATTTTCCATTGTATCTTTTCTGTTCTTTTAATGAAAATATGTTTGCAGTAAATATTGTACAAGGTTAAAATCTACATTTGGTATCAGATATTTTATTTCTTTAGGGGGACACCTTTGTGGTCAAGGGTTTGGCTCGGGACCGTGATAAGCCTTGTTACAATGGGAGATCTGTGGTATTTATTTTTCAGGTGAAAAGAAATGGAGAGAAATTCGAAAATGGAGATCGATAAGTTTAATGAGAAAAGGTTTGAGCTATGGAAGCTCAATATGGAAGATCTGTTGGTGGAAAAATATCAGTGGATCACAATGGATCTAGATACTTCACCTACAGGAACTTCATAATATGACTAGAAAAATTTGGATCGAAAGGTGAAGAGCACAATCCAACTGTGCCTCTCAGATTTAGTATTATTGAATGTGTCATAGGAAGCTACAACCAAGGATTTATGGGATAAGTTGAAGAAGTTGCATCAGTCTAATTCCCTAGTAAATAAACTATTCCTGAGAAAGAATATGTAATTTGAGGATGAGAGATGGAGACTCGGTGGAAGAGAATTTGAACACCTTCAATACTGTGGTAAGTTAGTTAGTATCTGTTGAGATTAAAATTTCAGATGAAGATAAGTGTATCAGTTTACTGTGTTCTTTACCAGACTTGTGGGATAGTCTAGTTGTGGCCATAGGTAGTAATACAACTTCCTTGAATTTTGATAAAGTAGTCTCATCCTTGTTGTTGGAGGAGATAAGACAAAAGAACATGGAAGGACAGAGCATAGATGCATTATTTGCAAGAGGACGCTCCCAGGAAATAAATAGATGTAAGTTCTCAAGTGGGAGATCTAAGTCTAAGGGTATATCTAAATATTCCACAAATTTTGTAAAGGTATGTTCGAGATGTGGAAAAGAAGGCACTACAAGAAGCAGTGTAGATCCAAATTTGAGAAAAAGAAGGGATCTGAAGAATCTCTTCTACATAAGAAAAGACCTCCAACTAAGAAGGAGGGGATGTGTACTTGGATTATTCAAGCACACATGAAGATCATGAGGCATGGTTGGTTGACTTAGATGCATCCTTTCATATCACTCCCCACAGGGAGTGGTTCTATGAATATGAAAGGTATGATGGAGGTAATGTTTTCCTAGGTGATGATTTGACAACTAGAATCATAGGATGAGTAAAATTCAAGTTGAGGCTCATATGTGGAAGGATTAGAACACTTCCTGACATTCTGCACATCCCAGGTTTGGATAGAATTTTTATTTCTGTAAGCAAAATGGATGATGCAGGGGTAAAAAAAATATTTAAAAAGGAAACCTGGAGGATGGCTTGAGGAGCAATGGTGTTGTTGAAGGGAGTTTGGTTTGGAACTCTGTATAAGCTGCAAGAAAGTACTATTAGTGTTGGGTGTAATATTTAATTGTTCCTAATATTGGAGTTGAAGAAGAAAGAACTCGTATATTCTCTAGAGAAAAGGTTATGATGTGGCATCAAAGACTGGGGCATATGGGAGAGAAGGGTATTCGACTACTACAATGTAAAGGTATGGTTGAAGGTATGTCTAACTGTTCTTTGTATTTTTATTTCTGTGAACATTGTGTGTATGGGAAGTAAAATCAGGTAAGATTCCCCTCTACCGCAATGAGGGAAGAAGGAATTTTACATCTAGTTCACAATGATGTTTTTGGACCTATGTCGGTTCCATCATTGGGAAAATATGTGTACTATGTCTCATTTATAGATGGCTTCTCAAGGAATACTTGGATATATTTCCTTAGGAATAAATCTGAAGTCTTTGATAGGTTTAAATATTTTAAGGCTCTTGTTGAGAATCAAACAAAGAAAATAATTAAGGTGTTGAGGATAGATAATGGTGGAGAGTTCTACAAGAATGAATATGAAGAATTCTATAAGAAGTGAGGCATAGAAAGGCAGAAGACTACTCCATATACATCTCAATAGAATGTAGTTGCAGAACGGATGAACATGACACTGATGGAAAACAAAAGGTGCATGCTCAGTGGTGCCGAGTTAGGGAAATAATTATGGGCAGAGGCAGTGGGTACTACTTGTTACATGGTCAATAAATCACCGTCATCAGTGTTGGATGACAAGACTCTACAAGAGGTATGGATTGGTAAGAAACCTTCTCTCACACATCTCAAGGTATTTGGCTTATGTTCATGTTCCAAAGGGAAGCAAGTGTAAGCTAGATAAGAAGGTTGAAACATGTATCTTTATTGGGTATAAATATGGTCTCAAAGGTTATAAGCTTTAGAACCCAGAAACTAATAAGGTTGTGTATAACAGAGATGTGGTATTTAGAAAAATGAAGGATGTTGTTAAACAAGAATTCCTACCAAGTAAGGAAGAACCATAGAAAACAGAGTTTGATTTAAAGGATGATGAATCAGAATATACATCAGAACATGAATCAAAAGAAGACGATCATCATACTCTAGTATTGAAGAGATCAGTTCGAGAAAGAAGGCTACTGAAAAATATACTCCATCTGATTTCCATTCAAATTTTTCTTTGTCGATAACTGATGATGATCCTATAACTTTCAGGGATGCAATAGATTCAGAGGATGGAAAGATTTGGAAAAAATCCATGGATGAATAAATGGTAGGCTTGGATAAGAATGAGGCTTGGGCTCTAGTGGAGTTGCCGACTGGAAGAAATCTCATTGGCAAAAAATGGGTATTTAAAAATAAGTTGAATGCATAGGGAAAAGTGGAGAAATACAAATCTTGGTTAGTAGCAAAGGGTTATTCCCAGGTTGAGGGAATTGATTTTGGTGAGATTTTTTCTCCTATTGCCAAGTTAACTTCTATAATATTTTTCTTATCTATTTTTGTTTCATTTGATTTTGAAGTAGAACATATGGATGTGAAGACAACATTCCTACATGGCAATCTCGAATAAGAAATCTATATGAAGCAGCCAAAAGGTTTTGTTGTGAAAGAAAAGAAGGAGTTAGTATGCAAGCTGAAAAAGTCCTTGTATGGTTTAAAACAATCACCAAGGATGTGGTATCAAAAATTAGATACTTATATGTTGGGAATTGGCTTCACAAGAAGCAAAGAGAATCATTGTGTGTGTTTTAAATTAATTAGTGATCATTTGATTTATTTGGTCTTGTATGTGGATGACATGATGCTGATAGGAAACAACAAGGAGATTATCCAGGATGTGAAAACTTAGTTGTCCTCTAAATTTGACATGAATAATATCGGTGCTTCAAATTTCATTTTGGGCATGGAAATTAAAAGAGATCGAAAAAAGAGGAAACTTTGTTTAAATAAGAGAAAATATGTCAAGACAATATTGCATAGGTTTAATATGAAGGAATGTAAACCGATAAAGGTCCCTATTCTTGTTGGTGTAAAGTTCTCTATGGATCAGTGTCCCAAGACACAGGAAGAGGAGAAGGACATGTCTCGTGTTCCATATGTGAGTGTAGTTGGACGTTTTATGTATGAAATGGAATGTAATAGACCATACATTGCACATGCAGTGGGATTTTTTAGTAGGTATATGTCAAAACTAGGAAAGGAGCATTGGACATCAGTAAAAAAACGTTTTCAGGTATTTATGTGGCGCTGATACCTATGGATTGTGATACCAAAGAAGACCAGAATTGGACAGAGTGTTGGATATACATGGCTTTGTAGATGCAGACTGGGTTGTAGATCTGGATCATAGGATATCTACAAGTGGGTATGTGTTTAACCTATTTGGAGGAGTAATCAGTTGGATGAGCAAACTACAAGTTGTAGTGGCACTTTCAATTATAGAAGCTGAATACATGGAAACCACTCATGAAAGTAAGGAAGCAGTATGGTCACAAAGATTGTGTACATGTATTGGGTTGATACAGAAACTTGTAAGGATAGATTGTGATAGTAAGAGTGGAATTTTTCTGGCTAAGAACCCAACTTATCATTCAAAAACAAATCATATCGATATTCAATATCACTTTGTGAGAGACATGGTTGAAGAAAATAAAGTGTCGCTGATGAAAGTGGACATGTTGAAGAATATTGTAGATTTATTAAAAAAATCTGTGAGCATTGAGAAGTTTTGTTGGTGTAGAGGATCTATGGGCATTGTTTCCTTGGATTGTTGACTATGTAACCTTGTAAACCCCCTATATGAAAAGAAAACAACAAGTGGGAGAATTTTGGGTATGTGTTATATTCTTTGCCTCGGTAAATTTGTCACATTTTTACCTTGATTTTCATATCCATTGTTGGGAGGTTTTTCGACACGTGGTTTTTGCCGATGGTTTTCTATATCTGGTTAAGGAATTTGGGTTGTTGACTAATCCAGGTCATTGGGTTAGGGTTTTGGATGTTGCTAGATCCTATATGTATATTTTATTGTAAACAATGTAACATGATGAATGAATATAGAATATGCTGGTTTTCCCAGTTTGGGTTTCCAGAGAAAAAATCAACGTGTAATGTGTCTATTTTCCATTGTATCTTTTATGTTCTTTTACTAAAAATCAGTTTGCAGTAAATATTGTACAAGGTTAAAATCCACAGTATGGTATGATATGCATTTCCTTGTGTTATGAGTAAAATCTCTCTATGGCTAGGGAAAACCACAACAGATGGAAATGACTACAGAAATCAACTTTATCCCAACAATATGCTATATAAACCAATATGCAAGCGAGATAAGAAAGAGGCCTACCTCATCCAGATGTTCAATGAAGTCCACTGTTGAGCACTTTGACCCAAATCTATATACCTACAACAACTTCTCAACAAACAAGAAAAGCAATCATATGGTGATAGTGTAAAAATTTAGCACATTAGATAGCATAATCCATTAATAAACATGACAAATATGCCCATGGAATAATAATTCAATATATTTTCAAGATATCAATTGGACGGGAAAAGAGTATTTCTATTAATATATGATCAACAAAAGAGAAAATATTACAAACTTCCGTGTCGGTACGGTTCAGAACCAAGAAACTAAGTTCCTTCCAGCTGGGCCTCCACCACTTCAGTCCTCCACCAAAGGAAATCTCATAAAAGAGGAACAATGAGGTTCTCAATCAATAAGGGAAGAGATTAGGGGCTGAAAACTATGCTTAGACTTAAAGGACAAAGGGATGTAGACTCAATATGAAGTAAATAATTCATTCAGAGTAACTTTGCCCTCAAAGTTGAATTCTTTCTCCCTCTTTTCCATAGCTTGGAATTGGCTCATTTATAGCCTTCAAAATGGAACTRAAGGGTTGATTTGGAACGTTTCCAGTATATGGAAGGCCAAGGATCAGATATATCCTGTTGTGACATGGAAACCCGACATTTAATTTTCATTTTTTGGCACAAATCTCGATGTACGTGGGCTATAGTGGAGCAACTTGCGTATACGCATGTTGTATAGTGTGCAAGATGCGTACATGTGGAAAAATGTTTATTTTTATCTCTATATCTTTCAAACATGGAAGATAAGTCTACATAGGGAAATGGAAAAATGCCTTCTAGGCAAGATTGCATAGGGTGAGGCAAATCTTTCTATAACACCTTGACATTGTCTTTTATGGTGTGCATTAGCAATGGTATGGTATGGTATGCATTGGCAATGGAAATTGTATGCATTGATAATGGAAATGGTATACATTGGCAATGGAAATGGTATGCCTTGCCTTGCCATTGTATGGTATGCATTGGCAATGGTATGGTATGGTATGCATTGGCATTGGAAATGGAAATGGTATGCATTTCCTTGTCATTGTATGGTATCCATTGGAAATTGTATGGTATGGTATGGTATGCATTGACATTGGCAATGACAATGGGAATGGAATTGTATGGTATGCATTGGCATTGGCAATGGAAATGTCAGTGGTATGGTATGGTATGCATTTCCTTTCCATTGCCTTGTATGGTATGCATTGGAAATGGGATGGTATGGTATGGTATGGTATGCATTGGTAATGGTATGGTATGGTATGATATGCATTGTCTTGGTATGGTATGGTATGGTATGGTATGCATTGGTATTGTATAGCATGGTATGCATTGACTTGGTATTGTATGGTATGCTATGGTATGGTATAGTATGGTATGCATTTCCATGCCATTGAATACCATACCATACCATGGTATAGTATGTCATACCATACCATTGCCTTGTATGGTTTGGTATACCTTTCATGTTATGGTATACCATTGTCTTTCCATTGTATGGTATGGTATGGTATGGTATGCATTGCCTTGTCATTGCCTTGTATGGTATGCATTGGCAATGGTATGGTATGCATTGGCAATGGAAATGGTATGGTATGGTATGCCTTGCCTTTCCTTTCCTTTCCATTTCCTTCCATGGTATGGTATGGTATGGTATGATATGCAAGGAAAGGAAAGGTATGGTATTATTTTCCTTGCCTTGCCTTGCCTTGCTATGATATGGTATGATATGGTATTCTTTTCCTTGGCATGCCTTTCCATGGTATGGTATGGTATGGTATGTATTTCCTTTTCGTTTCCATGCCATGCCTTGCCTTTTCCATGTCTTTCCTTTACATACCATGCCATTCCATTCCATGTCGTTCGTTTCTATACCCTTGCATGCCCTTCCATAACATGCTTTTCCATACCATGCCATGTCTTTCCATGCCTTGTACTAAATGAACAAGTTTAATAAATATGAATTACAATCAAATGATTCATTAAGCATGTAATTCTACAACTTGTTATCCCATATATCTTATATAAAAATACTTGCATGAGAATTCCAATGTTTTTCTCAATGAGGCATAGTGTAATTTCCAAAGAGGAGGTCGATTTTCAACAAAAGTGTGTCAGGAATTTGTGGGTAGTATATTCGCGTGGGCCTGGGCCAAATACACTTGTGGGAGCTTACGAAACTTCATTATGCCACTTAGTTTGGATTTTATGCCCCTAGACCAAATTGGCCACATGCTCATGAATGGCTTGAGAAGGCGAGTTGCAACTCATGATAAAACTCAAACTAGGACTTGGATGGGTGAACCGTCAGTTGCATTGGATCCAAAGCACCGAGTTTTAGATAGGGGGTCCCCTCCACTATCATTCCATCCACCAAAAAACCATTTTTTGGATTATCTCCAGCACTAGGGTTTTGGTCAATGAGGCATAGTGCAATTTGTGAAGAGGAGGTCGATTTTCAAGAACATTGTTTCAGAAATTTGTGGGTAGTGTAGTTGCATGGGACTTGGATAAGTAGACTTGTGGTAGATTACAAAACTCTGTTATGTCGCTCATTTTCAATTTTATGCCCCTCGACCAAATTGGCCACATGTCCTTGAATGGATTGAAGAGGCGAGTTGCAACTCACAATAAAACTCAAAATGGGACTCAGATGGGAGAGTCGTCAGTTTCATTGGACTGATATCATCGGGTTTCAACTAGAGGGGGACCTCCCCTATCATTTTGTCTACCAAAAAACTGTTTTTTGGAGTATCTCCAACACTAGGGTTTTGGTCAATGAGGCATAGTGCAATTTCTTAAGAGGAGATTGATTTTAAAGAAGACTATGTTGGGAATTTTTGGGTAGTGTACTCAAGTGGGATTTGTCCAAATAGACTTGTGGGATCTTACAGAACTCCGTTATGCTACTTGGTTTTGATTTTTTCCCGCCAAACCAAATTGGCCACACGTCCCTGAATGGATTAAAGAGGCAAGTTGCAACTCATGATAAAAATCAAACTGAGACTCAGATAGGCGAACTGTCAGTTGCACTGGATCCATAGAACCATGTTTCATCTAGGGGGACCCTTTGATATCATTTCATTCACCGAAAAACCATTTTTTGGAGTATCTTCGGCACAAGGGTTTTGTTTGATGAGGCATAATGCAATTTCTGAAGAGGAGGTCAATTTTCAAGAACACTATGTCGGGAATTTTTGGGTAGTGTAGTTGCATGGGACTTGGAAAAATAGACTTGTGGGAGCTTACATAACTCCGTTATGCCTCTCATTTGGATTTTATTCCCTCGAACCAAATTGGCCACATGTTTGTGAATGGCTTGAGAAGGAGAGTTGCAACTCATGATAAAATTCAAACTGGGACTTGTATGGGAGAACCGTCAGTTGCATTGGATCCAGAGAACTAGTTTTTAGCTAAGGGGTCCCCTCCCCTATCATTCCATCCACCGAAAAACCATTTGTTGGAGTATCTCCGATACTAGGGTTTTTCTCAGTTCTTATTACATATGTTTGAAAATTTAACACCTTGTTAGGGTAGACATGGAAAGGAAAGTGACTGTAAGGCATGGTATGGGAATGATCCAAAAATGATCCAGAGAAGACTAAGGATAACTAAGAATTCACAGAAGCAAACAAGGAAGCTCAGATTGGCCTCAACAGATAGAGAAAGGGAAAAAAATTCAAAGTCTTTAAAGCTCAGTGAAATTGACATCATCACAAAGAGCGTGTCACAAGATTTCCAACGGTGTAAACATCTCATCAAACGGAGTTACATATCAAAATATATTCACGGTCAAAGTTTTGGTCAACCTAGCTCAGTCAGCAAGGATGAGTCAACACACGTACTGCTGACATAAAAATTAGTACGGATGATGTCATAATCTATATAGTGTATGTGACACATGTAGATGGAGACACATGTCATTCTGATGTCAGCGTGACATCATCATGGTGACATGGCAGCATCAGAGGCAACCACATGTCACTCAATTTTGGACTTTTCCTGTCAAATCTGTGGACCAATGGGAATATGCCATGTGGCAGTCCATACAGCCATGTGGAAGACCGTACAACCACCTAGTAGGTGGCGTGGCAGGATGACATGGAAGAGGTGACGTGGTTATTCGTGTAATGAGATGATGTGGGCCAATGAAAGATCGCCACATGACCCAGTCATGGGCTGCCACGTGAAAGAAGGAAAATGCCCAAGGATTCCCAACAACCAAAATTTAAAAGGGGTAAGGGGTGTTGATACTGAGAGGGGGATGAATCAGTATCAAGTACAATTTAAAACCTTTTTCAACTTATACTTAAACCGTTCAACTATATCCAATGAGAAATGAACAATAGTATAAGAGTTACACCAATACACCACAATACAGCACAATACACCATGCACAATATATGAGAAATAATCAATAGTTATTGTTCAAGGGAAGTAATGACTTCCAAAGGTAGCTATAGCTTCCAAATGTAAAGGGAGGGATAAACCTCCAAGAGGAATATACAATCCTCCAATCTCAAGAGAGAGTTGAACTCTCCATCCTTGCCCCTTCCTTCCACCCAAGAATATATGAGAGATAATAAAACTTTACATTAAATCATCACCATCAACCAATCATCACATGGAACCTGATAATGCTTCTTGAGACTTCTTCAATTTCTGCAATTCTTCAATTCTTGGAGTACTATGATCCTATAGATAATATTACTCAATGTATTCTCTGAAACTCCTCCAATTTTCACTCCTTGAATCCTCCCAAAAAAGAGGTTATAGAAAGAATGGTAGACTTTATTCAATTCTAGTCTATTCAGGAGAGTGAACTTGAACAGAATGCCCCGTGCTCAATAATTAACATCCGATTCTAAAAATCACACACAAGAAACTAAATTTTGTACTCTTTCCAATGAAATTTGTCCCACTTCATTTGGATTCTCAATGAAGAAGTTATGACTATTTTACCCGGAACACCTGTTTATTGACTAGCTTCAGGACTGGTCACAAACCCTATCTTCCACAGAGTGTATCTCCATAATTATAGTGAATAAAGAGCTCAAATTTTAACCAGAGGCACCTTGATATGTATTCTCAATACCATAGCGATTTCACCATCTGAATCGTTCTAGAAAAAAATTATTGCAAAAATGGTAAGATGACCTGAAAATAACATACCTTAGAACACATCACCAAAAGACTTCATCCTCCCTTGAAATCTGGATTTCTTTACTTCTTATTACCTATGAAATTCAACTTGTATCAAATGAATGTATAATGATGTTTATTTATACCATTTATGTCACTTCATTTTAACATTAGGGCTGACCTGACACTTTCTTATTTTGTAATTCTTTTCTTTAATTATCTTCAGGGCCTACATGTACTTCCTTCTTCAATTCACTTTGTCATCTTCAAAAATTCATTTCT
>JASDQU010736891.1:296726-306990 GCA_032191745.1 Picea mariana
TAAGAAGTTTAAGAAGTTTAAAAGGAAGGACAAAAGGACCGCCACCATAAAAAGGGAAGAAGGAAAACCATCTTTCACTCATTGAAAGAAGAATGGTCATGATGATGAACACTATTGGAAACTACATTTAGAGAAGAGATTGAAACAGTTCGGTGGAAAGGGGAAGACAAAGACTGTTTCTACAATGCAACAAGATCTTGGTTCTGATTCAGGAGACGAAGGAAAGATCACAACGCTTGGAGTACAAGGTAATGATTCCCTTCATGCTAGTTCAAATTCCAGTAATGAATCTCATGATGATGAAAGAAAGATGAATGAATTATTTCATATAAGAGTTGTATCTAATCACACTAAGATAGATACAGTATTTGATCTAGGTTCCCAAGTAAACTTGATATCTGAAGCACTTGTCAAAAATATGGGTCTTGAAACTAAACCACATCCATATCCTCTTGGTTGGGTATGTGACAAAGAAAAACTTAATGTCACCAAGAAATGTAGGGTCATATTTTCTATTGCTTCAAATTGAATGATGAAGTGGATTTGGATGTTGTATCACTTGATATATGTGGCATAGTGCTAGGGATTCCTTATCTTTATGATAGAAAAGAAGTCTTCTTTCATCATGAGAAACAATATCACCTTACTAAAGGGGGGTGGAATGTATTGTTAGATTCCATAGCATGAGGGTAAACACCACACTTGTTAGTGCAGGAAAAATTAAGAGAATAATAAACACTAATAAGATATATGTACTCATGGTCCTAAGGGAAAAGGACGTCAGAACATCTGACGCCTTCCAAAGATGTTATCCTTCTCATAAGAAATAATTAATTGATATTTTTTTATAAGTATGATGATATTTTCCAGGAACCAAATGGATTACATCCTAAGAGGAAAATCCAACATGAAATACATCTTCAGCAGGATTGTCCTCTTCCTAATGTGGGCATGTACATGATGTCAATTGTAGAGATGGCATAGATCAAAAAGAATGTACAAGGCTTATTGGATCAAGGGGTCATTAGGCCCAGCTCATCTCCTTATGGTTCTCCAATCATGATGGTGCCAAAGAAGGATGGTACATTGAGAATGTGTGTCGATTACCGAGCCTTAAATAAAATCATGGTGAAAAACCGATACCCTCTTCCTCATATAGATGATTTACTTGATCAATTAAATAATTTTTTTTATTTCACTAAGTTGGATTTGCGCAGTGGATACCATAAAATCAGGGTTGAAAAATAGGATGAATGGAAAAATTCCTTTAAAACCAAACAAGAATTGTTTAAGTTGTTAGTTATGTCGTTTGGGATTTGTAATGCCTCGACAACCTTCATGTGTGTGATGAATGATGTATTCAGGTCATTCCTCTATGATTTTGTGATTGTATATTTAGACGAAATTCTTATATTTAGTTGGACTTGGGATGAACATGTAAGGCATGTAAAGAAAGTATTGTATAATTTGCAAGGGAAACATTGTATGTAAAATTGTCCAAATGTGAATTTGATAAGACTACACTTGTGTACTTAGGTCATATTGTAGGAGGAGAACAATTGAGAATTGATCCTTCCAAGATTGATGTAACTGTAAATTGGCTTGAGCCTAAAAGTGTAACCAAAGTACGAAGATTCTTAGGTGCAGTCCAGTACTGGAGGAGATTCATTTCAAACTTCTCTTTTATTGCAACTCCTTTTCATGCCTTAACCAGTGTGAAGAAAAAATTTTAGTGGGGAGGAAAGTAACAAAAATATTTCGACACTTTGAAGGAAAACATCATTACCACACCAGTATTAGCACTGTCGAATATTCAACAGCCTTTTAAGATTGATACAAATTCCAGTGGATATGCCATGGTTGTAGTATTGATGCAATATTGTCATCCTATCTGTTCACTCAGAAACTTTTAACCAAGATGTTGCTAACTATCCTACATATGATAAATAGTTGTATGCATTAGTTCAAAGTGTAAAGAAATGGAAGCACTACTTAATAGGGAAGAAAAAAATCATACATACATATCATTAACCCTTACAGTATATCCAAGCATAAACCAAGCTACAACAATCTCAGCATTGCAAGTGTATGGGTTTTATTCAACAATTTCATTTGGTAATCAAATACAAAAAGGGTACGAGTAACAAGGTAGTTGATATGCTTTCTAGACCTCATATTTCTTCTTCTATTATTTTGAAGAATGCTTCTTTATCTCATGATAGCTATGTGAATAATATGTTGTTGATGAATATTTTAAAGAAGTATTTGAGAATATAACCCATGGTGCACAGGTAGAGAACTATTGTCTGCAGGGAAAACTACTCGACCATCTTGGAAAGCTATGTATTCCTACAAGTGAATGAGTCCATGTAATACGAGAAACTCACACTTCTCTTGTGTGCGGGAATTTTGGGTTAGGAAAAACTATGGCTCATCTTCAGAGATTTTGTTACTAGTCTCAGATGAAAGTAGGTAACTAAATATGTAAAGGGGTGTGTGGTGTGTTCTACTTTTAAGCCCACTAATATAAAATTGGGGCTATACTCACCACTTCCTGGTCCATCCCATCCATGGGAAAGTATATCCATGGATTTTGTAGGGGGTTTACCAATGTCAAAAAGGGGTCATGACTATTTTTATGTTGTAATGGATAGGTTTAGCAATATTTGTATCTTGTTGCCATGTAAAAAGAATATCACTACTGAGAAGATTGCTAATCTCTTCTTTTAGTATGTTTGGGTTCACTTTGGGTTACCCACATCCATTATCTCGGATCGAGATACTCAATTCCTTGGGGAGTTTTGGAAAATATTGTGGAGAATGATGGACACCAAGTTGAAGAGGAGCATTTCTTTCCATACACAGATTGAAGAATAGACAGAGGTTGTTAACCGAAAAATGGTACTTTTGTTTCAAGGCTACTGCAACAAGCATCCCATCCCAAGTTATGGGATGGAAAGATACCCTATGTACAACATGCTTACAATCGCACTCAATGTTCTCATTTCAATACATGTTTTGGATGGACTTGATGTATGGGAGAGATGTCGATTCAAATGAAGAAAGAAATGAATATAGGGCCCGCAAGTTCATTCAGAGGATCCAACAAGTACACCAAGTAGTCAAGGAACAGTTGGAGAAAATCCAAGCATAGTATAAATATCAACATGACAAGAACAAGGTTGATCATGAGTTCTAGGTTGGAGACTAGGTATGGATTCACATGAGCAAGGAGAGATTGAAGGGTGAAGGAAAGAAACTCAAGCCCATATGATATGGACCCTTCACTATTTTGGAGAAAAGAGGTACTAATGATTTTTTTCTAGATCTTCCACCTTATATGTATATTTACTCAGTTGTAAATGTAGAAAACATGAATTTTGTTTAGCCTCCCATGATCATGGATCAAGGTGAGGAAGTTTCAATACCTTCATTTGATGAGTTTTCTCCTGAGTACTTGAAAGAGTTGAAGGAAGATATCATCCTAGAAAGAAGGACGAGGAATTCATGTAGGGGTGATGTTGATTTTTTTTGAGTGGGCTTAAAGGGAACACATCCAAGCAAGGCAAAGTGGATTGAGAAGGACAAGGTGAGGGAACTCTTCCATCACTTATTTTTTGATTTATGAAAGATTTTGGTAGTCCAAAAAGATCTCAGTGGGAAGACGTGATCCAAAAAGGATCCAAGGAAGACTAAGGATATCTCATAATTTGTAGAAGCAACTCAAGAAGCTCAGAATGGCCTCAACAGATAAAGAAAGAGAAAAAATTCAAAGTCTTCAAATCTCAGTGAAATTGGAAAAATTGTGAAGAGTTCATATCAAGCTTTCCAATGGCGTAAACGACTCATCAAATGGAGTTACGAATCAAAAGATATTAATGGTCAAAGTTTTGGTCAACCTAGCTGAGTGAGCAGGGATGAGTCAACATTTGTACTGTTGACATCATCACCAGTATGGATGATGTCATAATTCATACAGTTTATGTGGCACATGCAGAGGGAGACCTATGTCATGCTGATATCAGCATGGTGACGTGGTAGAACTAGAGGCTGCCACGTGTCACTCATTTTTGGACTTTTCTGGTCAAATCCATGGACCAATGCGAAGGTGCCACGTGGTAGTTCATACGGCCACATGGTAGATCGTACAACCACCCGATAGGTGATGTGGTAGGTTGATGTGGCAGGATAACATGGAAAAGGTGATGTGGTTGTCTATGTAATGAGGTGACATGGGCCAATGAAAGGCTGCCACATGGCCCAGTCATGGGATGCCATGTGGCAGTGGTAAAATGCCCAAGAATGCCCAACAACCAGAATTTAAAATGGGTAAGGGGTTGGATGGCACCAACCCCCAGTCCACTAAATCCACCGCCAGATCTGGCGGATCCACCAAATACAAACCAAACTCCAAATTTAGTAGCAATCCCAATGGATAACACACACACACACACACACACACACACACACACACACACATATTCCTTGTATTATAAATGGAGGTTTGTGGGCTTGACCTCAAAACTTCCTCTAACCTATTGGATCACTGAGAGGAGGGGTGAATTAGTAATAGAGAAATTTAATCCTTTTTAACCTTAAAATGCAAGTATTATATCAATGTAGCATTATCATACAATAGTTACAGAGTAAATAAATAATGAACAAATGAGGAATCATACACATACACAGTACACCAATGTTTTTACGTGGAAACCCAAAGCGGGAGAAAAAAATGCTTTTTCTTATGTCTTTAATAATTACATTCATTGGAAGCACCAACTTCCGTTGTTTTCCAGCTGCAACTTGAAGGAGGCTCCAACCCCCTAGTTTCTCAGGCTACAATCTGAAGGAAGCTCCAACTCCTTAATTCTCTGGCTACAACTAGAAGGACACTACAACCCCCTATGTTCTCTAGCTACAACTGGAAGGTGGCTAAAACCACTTATCCTTGCTCCGTCTAACGACCCTGACGTAGAAGTAGAATGATGGAATCACTGTCACATTATCACTATGAGATATACCATTATAACAAACTGTACCACTGACCTGCAACCAACCAACCTGTAACAACTTGTACCAAACAACCTGTAATCAACATGTACCATAAACAAGTGCATCAACCATGCACCAACTTGTGCCTCAACTTGTACCATCAATGAGTGCATCAACCATGCACCAAATATGTACCAATCATGCATCAAATACACATAAACTATGACTCATCAAGATGTACCAATGTCATCAACTATACACCTCATGTATGTGCCAACTCATCAACTACTTGTCTCAATCATGTACCCAACATGTACCTCAACCAAAATACCTCATCAATTTCATCATCGAAATATGATTTTTAACTTTGTAATAGACCTGGTGTATATGATCACATACCTGCAAACCTTCCTTAACTTTAACAACAAGAGACTAGAATTTTCATCAAACTTTACTTTAGTCTCACATGACTAATTTTGGATTAGTCACCAACCCTGACTTGCAATAGTCATAACTATGTACCTGTAATAAATAATGATATTAAAATAGTACACAATGTTCTTCAGTTTCTGTTATGCAATTCCTCCAAGTTTCACTACTTGGATCCTCTCAGAAAAAAAGTTATAGCAAAAATGACATACCTTATTGAATTCTGGCTTATTCTAGAGAGCGAACTTGTAGAGCGTTCCCCACACAAAATATTTTTTGTATGGATATGAAAATTGTAAAAAGAATACTAAAGACTTTACTCTAAACAAGGCATTTGGTCTTACTTAATTTGGATCTGTTATGAAGAAGTTATGACGTTTGTATCCGAAACACCTATTTTAGACTAGTTTTAGGACTAGCCACAAACCCTATTTTCCATGCAGTGTAACTCCAAAAATACAACAGCCCACAAGCTGGAATTTTTAACACAGCTACTTGCATATGTTTCCTCACCAGTCTCCCAACTTCATGGTCTGAATCATTCTATAAACAAAGTTATTGAGAAAATGGTTAGATGACCTGTAAATAACATACCTTAGAAAACATCATCAAAAGAATTATCCTCCCTTGAAGTTCGGCCTTCTTCACTTCACCTCCCCTCTGAAATTCAGCTTAGATATCCTTTGGTTACCTCATTCACTTGTAGATATTCAATATGCTCAAGTGTGATTAAAAATGATATGCCCTTGCCTCTTATTTATAATTTCATGTGGCTTCCTCAAGGGGTTACCTTCTAACCATCTTAACCCACTTTTCTTATTTTAGGGCTAACCCACTTCTAACCACTTAGTAATTTATCCATTAACTTTATTATTTAAATAATTTATTTTGTATCCACTTTGACTTATAGTGCACTCATCACTTCACTTTATTATTTAAATTAACTTCTAACTATCTTAACCCACTTTCCTCATTTTAGGGCTAACCCATTTCTAACCACTTGTCCACTTAGTAATCTCTCCATTAACTTTATTATTTAAATAATTTCTATTGTATCCATTTTGAATTATATTACATTCATCACTTCACTTTATTATTTAACTAATTTCTTCTTTTCAACCACTTTGATGACTTTGACCTTTTGGGGCTTCTAGATGACTCATGAGGGTTCTCCAACTTCACATGGCCATAACTCTCTAACTGTGAGGAGTTATGTGACGTTCCACATACCACTGGAAATTTCATTACATGTACTATCCATATAGAATAGTATTTCCTAAAAATATATCAAAAATCATACCATTTTCCATCTAACAAACTTGGGTCCATTACCCAAACCTTTGTGCTACCAGAATTTTCTACAAGAATTTCTTCAAGGGTTGACATCAATGACAACCAACCCAATTAATAAAAAAATCCCCCTTTGGCATTAATGTCAACACTCTAATGAAATACTGAAGTCAGATCACTCATGCTCCACCTGTGACCATCGCTCCCCCTAGAACCATGCCTTCGTGCTCTTTCTCCAAGAATTTACCTTTGCATCTGATAAATCTCTTCCCCTTTATCATCAATGGAAAAGGTATCTTTCCATCCTAGGCTGGTCCCCCTGAATGAACTCTTCCTGAAACTGATCTCCCAACCTGAACTGTCCTCTTTATGTTGCTTCCTCATGTAAATCTAAGACATATAATATAAGAAATCAATAGCATTCATTTTGGAGTAGAAATTACCCCTAGTCTCTCACGAAGATACTCAAAGGATTCCCTTGGAAGTGGTTTTGTAAAGATGTCTGCCACTTGTTATTTTGTGACCACATATTCAACTTTGATGTTCTTCTTTGCAAACTGTTCCCATAGAAAGTGATACTTTATTGGAATTATCTTCATCTTGGAGGGAATCATTGGGTTCTTTGACATACTGATGGTGCTTGTATTACCATAATAGATTGGAATGGGCTCATCACACTCAACCTGTATATCTGTCAAAGTTTGTTTCATCCATAAAACTCGAGTACAACATCATGTTCTTTCAATATACTTTTCTTCAACTATATATAAATATAGTGATGATTGTTTCTTTCTTAGCCAATATACTAAACACTCACCCAAGTAGAACACTGCTCCACTGGTGCTTCGTCGTTCATCAATGTAACCTACCCNCATGAGGGTTCTCCAACTTCACATGGCCATAACTCTCTAACCATGAGGAGTTATGTGACGTTCCACATACCACTGGAAATTTCATTAGATGTACTATCCATATAGAATAATATTTCCTACAAATATATCAAAAATCATACCATTGTCCATCTAACAAACTTGGGTCCATTACCCAAACCTTTGTGCTACCAGAATTTTCTACAAGAATTTCTTCAAGGGTTGACATCAATGACAACCAACCCAATTAATAAAAAAATCCCCCTTTGGCATTAATGTCAACACTCTAATGAAATACTGAAGTCATATCACTCATGCTCTGCCTGTGACCATCGCTCCCCCTAGAACCATGCCTTCGTGCTCTTTCTCCAAGAATTTACCTTTGCATCTGATAAATCTCTTCCCCTTTATCATCAATGGAAAAGGTATCTTTCCATCCTAGGCTGGTCCCCTTGAATGAACTTTTCCTGAAATTGATCTCCCAACCTGAACTATCCTCTTTATGTTTCTTCCTCATGTAAATCTAAGACATATAAGATAAGAAATCAATAGAATTCATTTTGGAGTAGAAATTACCCCTAGTCTCTCACGAAGATACTCAAAGGATTCCCTTGGAAGTGGTTTTGTAAAGATGTCTGCCACTTGTTCTTTTGTGACCACATATTCAACTTTGATGTTCTTCTCTGCAAACTGTTCCCATAGAAAGTGATACTTTATTGGAATTTTCTTCATCTTGGAGGGCATCATTGGGTTCTTTGACATACTGATGGTGCTTGTATTACCATAATAGATTGGAATGGGCTCATCATACTCAACCTGTATATCTGTCAAAGTTCGTTTCATCCATAAAACCCGAGTACAACATCATGTTCTTTCAATATACTTTTCTTCAACTATATATAAAGATAGTGATGATTGTTTCTTGCTTAGCCAATATACTAAACACTCACCCAAGTAGAACACTGCTCCACTGGTGCTTCGTCGTTCATCAATGTAACCTGCCCAATCTTCATCTGTGTAGGCAATAAGTGATATATCCTTTCCTTTTGGATACCATAATCCAAACTCTTTTGTTCCTTTGAGATATCTGAAAATCCTCTTCATTGCTAATACATGTGATTCCTTTGGTGTTGCTTGAAATCGTGCCACCAGTCCAATTTCCTACATTACATTTGGTCTGGATGTCACATATAGTAATCTACCAATCATTAATCTGTATTTCCTCTGGTCTGTAGACTTTAAATCATCATATTTTCTCAACTTGCAACTTGTTTTCATAGGAGTGGTAACTGGTTTACAATCTTCCATTCCGAACCTATTTAACATTTCTCTGATAGACTTAGTTTGAGAAATAAAAATTTCCTGGTTTCTTTGAGGTATCTAAAGACCCAGAAAGAATGATAGTTCTTTGAGTAATGAAATTTCAAATTCATTCTGCATATACTTTGAAAATTTTCGGCTTAACCTTGATGTAGAAGTTGTTTTCTGCACTTCCTTTTATTGAACCCTTCTTGTTCTTTTGCTTCTTCTTCGTAAAGTTCTTCCACTAACTCATTTTATTCTTCTTTTAATACTCATCTACTTGTTTCATCGATTGTTGCACTGATGATTTCCACAACTTTGTTCAACCTTAGATTGTAACACTTGTATTCGTTCCTTGTACTTGAGTAACCAACAAGTACTCCTTTGTCCACACGAGAGTCAAACTTTCCCATTCTTCCATCTTCTCATTTGATGTAGCATTTTCTTCCAAATACTCTGAAGTGCTTCACATTTGTTGGTATTCCTTTCCATAGCTCGTAGGGAGTTTTTTCATTGTTGTTTCTAAGAATTACTCTATTTTGAATGTGAATTGTTGTATGCACTGCATGTGTCTAGAAATATCTATCAATTTGGAATCCATTAGCATTGTTTGAACCATTTCTTGTGTAATTTTCATCCATTATGATAATGTTCCTTTGTCTTTGAACCACTCTCTAAACCAATATATGAATCCATGCTCTCATACACTGTCATATATCTGTCCAAACCTGCTAAGTGTTCTTACGAATCCATCTTTGTCCATACTATCCAAGACTCTACTACACAACTATCCATAATACTGACCCATTTATCACTATACTATCATGAAGTATTTACTACTACAACTGATTGTACTTCAACTAACTAACTTGAACTATCATATCCTATAATGATTGATAACCAAATACAATACCCCTGTGCCTGTAAAAATGCTTTCGTCCTTCCACTCCATAACTCATACTTTAAACCATTATGACCATTAAACATTGGTACTCCATTCTCAGAATAATCCATGATCTCCTTCCAGTGGTTAAATTGTTTCCTGAAGGAACTTGGCTCTGATACCAATTGTTGGATTACTAAGAGGGGGAGTGAATCAATAATAGAGAAATTTAATCCTTTTTAATGATAAAATGAAAGTGTTATATTAATGTAGCATTATCATCCAATAGTTGCAGAGTAAATAAACAATGAACAAATGAACAATCATACACATACACAATACACCAATGTTTTTATGTGGAAACCCAAAGCGAGAGAAAACCATGAAATTATTTTTCTTATATGTATTTAAGAATTACAGTCATTGGAAGCACCAAATTCCTTTGTTTTCCAGCTACAACAGGAAGGAGGCTCCAACCCCCTAGTTTCTTAGGCTACAA
>JASDQU010736892.1:64796-84045 GCA_032191745.1 Picea mariana
AAGATTTTTGTGGTGAGGGTTTTTAGTCAGGTTTGGAAAAACCACAGATTCATTGATGGATTGTCGAAATTTTGGATCCATATTAGGATCCATCTTCAGGACAAGAAGCCTAGGTTATGATTTAAGAGAGATGCTTCCTATAAATGTTAAATGGATAGAGGAGAGTTCGGTAGAATGTTCCTATTCCTGCAGTTTCTTAGGAAATCTAAGTCAACGACTCTCTTTTTAATTTTAACCCAGAGCTTTCAAGATCATGAATTTCATCCAGATTTTTCCTTACGTACAAGAAAATTATCTGTTCAATAAGAATTATGTGGTGAGGGTTTTCAGTCAGGTTTGAAAAAACCACAATTTGGTTGATGGATTTTCGATGTTTCAGATCCATATAAGGATCCATCTTTAGGACAAGAAGCCCGGGTTATGATTTAAGAGAGACACTTCCTATAAATGCTAAATGGATAGAGAAGAGTTCAGTAGAAAGTTCCTATTCCTGCAATTTTTTAGAAAATCTAAGTCATCAGCTCTGTTTTTAATTTTAACCCAGATCTTTTCAAGATCAGGAATTTCATCCAAAGTTTTCCTTCTGTACAAGAAAATAATATGTTCAATAATATTTATGTGGTGAGGGTTTTCAGTCAGGTACGAAAAAACCATAGTTTGGTTGATGGATTGTTGACGTTTCAGATCCATATTAGGATCCATCTTCAGGACAAGAAGCATGGGTTATGATTTAAGAGAGATGCTTCCTATAAATGATAAATGGATAGAGGAGTGTTCGGTGGAATGTTCCTATTCTTGCATTTTTTTAGAAAATCTAAGTCATCGACTCTGTTTTAATTTTAACCCGGAACTTTTCAAGATCATGAATTTCGTCCATAATTTTCCTTTCATACAGGAAAATAATCTATTCAATAAGATTTCTGTGGTGAGGGTTTTCAGTTAGGTTCAGAAAAACCACAGATTCATTGATGGATTGTCGAAATTTTGGATCCATATCAGGATCCATCTTCAGGAAAAGAAGCCTAGGTTATGATTTAAGAGAGATGCTTCCTATAAATGTTAAATGGATAGATGAGAGTTTGGTAGAACGTTCCTATTCCTGCAGTTTTTTTTTAAAATCTAAATCAGCGAATTGCTTTTTAGTTTTAACCTCGAGCTTTTCAAGATCACGAATTGCTTCCAGAGTTTTCCTTCCATACAGGAAAATAGTCTGTTCAATAAGATTTCTATGGTGAGGATTTTCAGTCAGGTTCAGAAAAACCACAGTTTGGTTGATGGATTTTCGACGTTTCATATCCATATCAGGATCATATTCAGGACAAGAAGCCTGGGTTATTATTTAAGAGAGATGCTTCCTATAAATGCTATATGGATAGAGGAGAGTTCAGTAGAACGTTCCTATTCCTGCAGTTTTTTAAAATATCTAAGTCAACGACTCTCTTTTAAATTTTAACACGCAACATTTCTAGATCATGATTTTCGTTCGGAGTTTTCCTTCCATACAGGAAAATAATATGTTCAATAAGATTTCTGTGGTGAGGGTTTTCAGTCAGGTTCGGAAAAACCACAGTTTGGTTGATGGATTGCCGACGTTTCAGATCCATATCAAGATCCATATTTCAGACAAGAAGCATGGGTTATTATTTAAGAGAGACACTTCCTATGAATTCTAAATGGATAGAGGAGAGTTCGGTAGAATGTTCCTATTCTTGCAGTTTTTTAGAAACAATAAGACAACGACAATCTTTTTAATTTTAACCCAGAGTTTTTCAAGATCAAAAATTTTGTCCAGAGTTTTCCTTCCATACAGGAAAATAATCTGTTTAATAAGTGGTGAGGGTTTTAGGTTAGGTTCTGAAAAACCACAATTTGGTTGATGCATTGTCGACGTTTCGGATCCATATCAGGATCCATATTCAAGAAAAGAAGCCTGGATTATGATTTAAAAGAGACGCTTTGTATAAATGCTAAATGGATGGAGGAGAGTTTGGCAGAACGTTCCTATTCCTGCAGTTTTTTAGAAAATCTAAGTGAACGATTCTCTTTTTAATTTTAACCATGATCTTTTCAAGATCACGAATTTCATCCAGAGCTTTCCTTCTTTACAAGAAAATAATATGTTCAATAAGATTTCTATGGTGAGGGTTTTCAGTCAGGTTCAGAAAAACCATAGTTTGGTTGATGGATTGTCAATGTTTTGTATCCATATCATGATCCATCTTTAGGACAAGGATCCTGGGTTATAACTTAAGAGAAAAGCTTCCTATAAATGATAAATGTATAGAGGAGCGTTTGGTAGTACATTCCTATTCCTGCAGTTTTTTAGAAGATCTAAGTCAGCGACTCTCTTTTTAATTTTAACTGGAGCTTTTCAAGATCACGAATTTCGTCCAGAGCTTTCCTTCCGTACAGGAAAATAATCTATTCAATAAGATTTTTGTGGTGAGGGTTTTCAGTTAGGTTCAGAAAAGCCACAATTTGGTTGATGGATTGTCGACCTTTCAGATACATATTAGGATCCATCTTTAGGACAAGAATCCTGGGTTATGATTTACAAGAGATGCTTCCTATAAATGCTAAATGGATAGAGGAGATTTCGGTAGAACGTTCCTATTCCTGTAGTTTTAAAAAAATCTAAGTCAACGTCTCTCTTTTTAATTTGAACCCGGAGCTTTTCAAGATAAAGAATTTCGTCCAGAGTTTTCCTTTGGTACAAGAAAATAATCTATTCAATAAGATTTTTGTGGTTAGGATTTTTAGTCAGGTTCGGAAAAACCACAGTTTGGTGGATGGATTGTCGACGTTTTAGATCCATATCAGGATCCATCTTTAAGAGAGACGCTTCCTATAAATGCTAAATGGATAGAGGAGAGTTTAGTAGAACGTTCCTATTTCTGCAGGTTTTTAGAAAATCTAAGTCAGCGACTCTCTTTTTAATTTTAACCTGGAGCTTTTCAAGATCACAAATTTCGTCTAGATTTTTCCTTCCATAAAGGAAAATAATCTGGTCAATAAGATTTATGTGGTGAGGGTTTTCATTCAAGTTTGGAAAAACCAAATTTGGTTCATGGATTTTTGACGTTTCAGATCTATATCAAGATCCATCTTCAGGACAAGAAGCCTGGGTTATAATTTAAGAGAGACACTTCCTATAAATGATAAATGGATAGAGGAGAGTTTGGTAGAACATTCCAATTCCTGCAGTTTTTTAGAAGATCTAAGTCAACAACTCTCTTTTTAATTTTAACTTGGAGCTTTTCAAGATCACAAATTTCGTCCAGAGTTTTCCTTCCGTACAGGAAAATAATCTGTTTAATAAGATTTTTGTGGTGAGGGTTTTCAGTAAGGTTCGGAAAAGCCATAGTTTTGTTAATGGATTTTCGATGTTTCAGATACATATTAGGATCCATCTTCAAGACAAGAAGCCCAGGTTATGATTTACGAGAGACGCTTCCTATAAATGCTAAATGAATAGAGAAGAGCTCGGTAGAACCTTTCTATTCCTGTAGTTTTAAAAAAAATCTAAGTCAACGACTCCATTTTTAATTTGAACATGAAGCTTTTCAAGATCAAGAATTTTGTCCAGAGTTTTTCTTTCGTACAAGAAAATAATCTATTCAATAAGATTTCTATGGTGAGGGTTTTCATTTATGCTCGGAAAAGCCATACTTTGGTTGATGGATTGTCAATGTTTCAGACTCATATCAGGATCCGTCTTTAGGACAAGAAGCCTGGGTTATGATTTAAGAGAGACGCTTCCTATAAATGCTAAATGGATAGAGGAGAGTTTGGTAGAATGTTCCTATTCCTGCAGTTTTTTTGCAAATCTAAGTGAGCGACTCTCTTTTTAATTTTAGCTCAGAGATTTTCAAGATCACAAATTTTGTCTAGAGTTTTCCTTTCGTATAGGAAAATAATCTGTTCAATAAGAATTTTGTGGTGAGGGTTTTCAGTGAGGTTCGGAAAAACCACAGTTTGGTTGATGGACTGTCGACGTTTCAGATCCATATTAAGATCCATCTTCAGGACAAGAAGCGTGGGTTATGATTTAAGAGAGACGCTTCCTATAAATGCTAAATGGATAGAGGAGAGTTCGGTGGAACCTTCATATTCCTGCAGTTTTTTAGAAAATCTAAGTCAGTGACTCTCTTTTTAATTTTAACCTGGAGATTTTCAAGATCATTAATTTCATACAGAGTTTTCCTTCTGGACACGAAAATAATCTATTCAATAAGATTTCTGTGGTGAGGGTTTTTAGTCAGGTTTGGAAAAACCATAGTTTGGTTTATGGATTATCGATGTTTCAGATCCATATCATGATCCATCTTCAGTTCAAGAATCCTGGGATATGATTTAAGAGAGGAGATTCCTATAAATCCTAAATCGATATAGGAGAGTTCGGTGGAACGTTCCTATTTCTGTAGGTTTTTAGAAAATCTAAGTCAACGATTCTCTTTTTAATTTTAACCTAGAGATTTTCAAGATCATGAATTTCATCCAAATTTTTCCTTCTGTACAGGAAAATAATCTATTCAATAAGATTTCTGTGTTGAGGGTTTTCAGTCAGGTTCAGAAAAACCACAGTTTGGTTGATGGATTGTCGACGTTTAAGATCCATATCAGGATCCATCTTTAGGACAAGAATCCTGGGTTATGATTTAAGAGAGACACTTCGAATAAATGCTAAATGGATAGAGGAGAGTTCGGTAGAACATTCCTATTCCTGCAGTTTTTTAGAAAATTTAAGTCAGTGACTCCCTTTTTTAATTTTAACCCGAAGCTTTTCAAGATCATAAATTTCGTCCAGATTTTTCCTTCCGTACAGAAAAATAATCTATTCAATAAGATTTCTGTGGTGAGGGTTTTCAGTCAGGTTCAGAAAAACCATAGTTTGGTTGATGGATTGTCGAAATTTCAGATCTATATATGGATCCATCTTTAGGAAAAAAGTCTGGGTTATGATTTAAGAGAGACACTTCCTATAAATGATAAATGGATAGAGGAGAGTTCGGTAGAACGTTCCTATTCTTGCAGCTTTTTAGAAAATCTAAGTGAACGACTCTCTTTTTAATTTTAACCCAGAGATTTTCAAGATCACGAATTTCATTCAGATTTTTCCTTCTGTACAGGAAAATAATCTGTTCAATAAGATTTCTGTGGTGAGGGTTTTCATTCAAGCTTAGAAAAACCACAATTTGGTTGGTGGATTGTCGACGTTTCAGATCCATATCAACATCCATCTTTAGGACAAGAACCCTGGGTTATGATTTAAGAGAGACGCTTCCTATAAATGCTAAATCGATAGAGGAGAGTTCGGTAGAACGTTCCTATTCCTGCGGTTTTTTAGAAAATCTAAGTTAGTGGCTCTCTTTTTAATTTGAACCCGAAGCTTTTCAAGATCACGAATTTTGTCCAGAGTTTTCCTTCCGTACAGGAAAACAATCTGTTCAATAAATTTATGTGGTGAGGGTTTTCAGTGAGGTTCAAAAAAACCACAGTTTGGTTGATGGCTTGTCGAAGTTTTGGATCCATATCAGGATCCATCTTTAGGACAAGAAGACTGGGTTGTTATTTAAGAGAGNTTCAAGATCATTAATTTAGTCCAGAGTTTTCCTTCCGTACAGAAAAATAATCTGTTCAATAAGATTTTTGTGGTGAGGGTTTTTAGTCAGGTTCGGAAACACCATAGTTTGGTTGATGGATTATCGACATTTCATATCCATATCAGGATCCATCTCCAGTTCAAGAATCCTGTGTTATGATTTAAGAGAGGAGCTTCCTATAAATGCTAAATGGATAGAGGAGAGTTCAGTAGAACATTCCTATTCCTGCAGTTTTTTAGAAAATCTAAGTCAGCGACACTCTTTTTAATTTTAACCTGGAGATTTTCAAGATCACAAATTTCATCCATAGTTTTCCTTCCGTATAAGAAAATAATCTGTTCAATAAGATTTCTATGGTAAGGATTTTCAGTCAGGTTCGGAAAAACTACAGTTTGGTTGATGGATTGTCAACATTTATGATCCATATGAGGATATATATTTAGGACAAGAATCCTGGGTTATGATTTAAGAGAGATGCTTCCTATAAATGATAAATGGACAGAAGAGAGTTCATTAGAACGTTCCTATTTCTGCAGTTTTTTAGAAAATCTAAGTCAATGACTCTCTTTTTAATTTTAACCGAGAGCTTTTCAAGATCATGAATTTCATCCAGAGTTTTCCTTCCGTACAGAAAAATAATCTGTTCAATAAGATTTCTGTGGTGAGGTTTTTCAGTCATGTTCAAAAAAACCATAGTTTGGTTGATGGATTGTCGATGTTTCGGATCCATATCAGGATCCATCTTTAGGACAAGAATCCTAGGTTATGATTTAAGAGAGACACTTCCAATAAATGCTAAATGGATAGAGGAGAGTTCGGTAGAACATTCCTATTCCTGCAATTTTTTAGAAAATTTCAGTCAGTGACTCCCTTTTTTAATTTTAACCCAGAGATTTTCAATATCATAAATTTCGTCCAGAGTTTTCCTTTCGTACTGGAAAATAATCTGTTCAATAAGATTTATGTGGTGAGGGTTTTCAATCAGGTTCGAAAAAACCAAAGTTTGGTTGATGCATTCTCGAAATTTCAGATCCATATTAGGATCCACCTTTAGGAAAAGAAGCCTCAGTTATGATTTAAGAGAGATGCTTCCTATAAATGCTAAATGGATAGAGGAGAGTTTGGTAGAATGTTCCTATTCCTGCATTTTTTTAGAAAATCTAAGTTAGCGACTCTCTTTTTAATTTTAACCCAGAGCTTCTCAAGATCACAAATTTCATCCATAGTTTTCCTTTCATACATGAAAATAATATGTTCAATAAATTTCTGTGGTGAGGTTTTTCAGTCAGGTTCAGAAAAACCACAGTTTGGTTGATGGCTTGTCAAAGTTTCAGATCCATATCAGGATCCATCTTTAGGAAAAGAAGCCTGTGTTATGATTTAAGAGAGATTTTTCCTATAAATACTAAATGGATAGAGAAGAGTTCAATAGAACATTCCTATTCCTGCAGTTTTTTAAAAAATCTAAGTCTGCGACTCTCTTTTCAATTTAAACCCGGAGCTTTTCAAGATCACGAATTTCATCCAGAGATTTCCTTCCGTACATGAAAATAATATGTTCAATACGTTTTTTGTGGTGAGGGTTTTAAGTCAGGTTCGGAAAAACCACAGTTTGGTTGATGGATTATAGACGTTTTAGATCCATATAAGGATCCATCTTCAGGAGAAGAAGCCTAGGTTATTATTTAAAAGAGATGTTTCCTATAAATTCTAAATGGATTGAGGAGAGTTCGGTATAACATTCCTATTCCTACAGTTTTTTAGAAAATCTAAGTCAACGACTCTCCTTTCAATTTTAACCCGAAGCTTTTCAAGATCACGAATTGCGTCCAGAGTTTTCCTTCCATACAGGAAAATAATCTGTTCAATAAGATTTCTCTAGTGACGGTTTTCAGTCAGGTTCAGAAAACCCATAATTTGGTTGATGGATTGTCAACATTTACGATCCATATCAGAATCCATCTTCAGGACAAGAAGCATGGGTTATGATTTAAGAGAGATGCTTCCTATAAATACTAAATGGATAGAGGAGAGTTCGGCAAAACTTTCCTATTCCTATAGTTTTTTACAAAATCTAAATCAACGACTCTCTTTTTAATTTTAACCTGGAGCTTTTCAAGATCATGAATTTCATCCAGAGTTTTCCTTCCATACAGGAAAATAATATATTCAATAAGATTTTTGTGGTGAGCGTTTTTAGTCAGGTTTGGAAAACCCATAGTTTGGTTGATGGATTTTCAACGTTTTGGATCCATATCAGGATCCATCTTTAGGACAAGAAGCCCAAGTTATGATTTAAGAGAGACGCTTCCTATAAATGCTAAATGGATAGAGGATAGTTCGATAGAACATACCTATTCCTATAGTTTTTTAGAAAATCTAAGTCAGTGGATCTCTTTTTTATTTTAACCCAGAGCTTTTCAAGGTCACGAATTTCATCGAGAGTTTTCCTTTTATACAGGAAAATCATCTGTTCAATAAGATTTTTGTGGTGAGGGTTTTCAGTCAGGTTCAGAAAAACCAAAGTTTGGTTGATGGATTGTCGACGTTTCGGATCCATATCAGGATCCATCTTTAGGACAAGAAGCCTAGTTTATGAGTTAAGAGAGACGCTTCCTATAAATGCTAAATGGATAGAGGAGAGTTCGATATAACGTTCCTATTCCTGCATTTTTTTAGAAAATCTAAGTCAGGGAATCACTTTTTAATTTTAACAGGGAGCTTTTCAAGATCACGAATTTCGTTCAGATTTTTCCTTTCTTACAGGAAAATAATATGTTCAATAAGAATTATATGGTGAAGGTTTTCATTCAGGTTCGGAAAAATGATAGTTTGGTTGATGGATTGTCAATGTTTTGGATCCATATCGGGATCCATCTTCAGGACAAGAAGCATGGGTTATGATTTAAGAGAGCTGCTTCCTATAAATGCTAAATGGATAGAGGAGAGTTCGGTAGAACATTCCTATTCCTGCAGTTTTTTAGAAAATCTAAGTTGGCGACTCTCTTTTTAATTTTAACTCGGAGATTTTCAAGATCACGAATTTTGTCCAGAGTTTTCCTTCCGTATAGGAAAATAATCTGTTCAATAAGATTTCTATGGTGAGGCTTTTAAGTCAGGTTCGGAAAAATGACAGTTTGGTTGATGGATTGTTGACGTTTTGGCTCCATATCCAGATCCATCTTCAGGACAAGAAGCCTGGGTTATGATTTAAGAGAGACACTTCCTATAAATGCTAAATGTATAGAGGAGAGTCCAATAGAACGTTCCTATTTCTGCAGTTTTTTAGAAAATCTAAGTCAACGACTCTCTTTTTAAATTTAACATGGAGCTTTTCAAGATCATGAATTTCATCCAGAGTTTTCCTTCCGTACAGGAAAATAGTCTGTTCAATAAGATTTATGTGGTGAGGGTTTTCAGTCAGGTTCGGAAAAACCACAGTTTGGTTGATGGATTGTCGACATTTCAAACCCATATCAGGATCCATCTTTAGGACAAGAATCCTGGGTTATGATTTAAGAGAGATGCTTCCAATAAATGCTAAATTCATAGAGGAGAGTTCGATAGAACATTCCTATTACTGCAGGTTTTTAGAAAATTTAAGTTAGTGTCTCCCTTTTTTAATTTTAACATGGAGATTTCAAGATCATAAATTGCGTCCAGAGTTTTCCTTCCGTACAGGAAAATAATCTGTTCAATAAGATTTCTATGGTGAGGGTTTTCTGTCAAGTTCAAAAACACCACATTTTGGTTGATGGATTGTCGACATTTTAGATCCATAACAAGATCCATCTTTAGGAAAAGAATCTTGGGTTATGTTTTAAGAGAGACGCTTCCTATAAATGCTAAATGGATAGAGGAAAGTTCGGTAGAACGTTCCTATTCTTGCAGTTTTTTAGAAAATCTAAGTGAATGACTCTCTTTTTAATTTTAACCAAGAGATTTTCAATATCACGAATTTCGTTCAGATTTTTCCTTCTGTATAGGAATATAATATATTCAAAAATATTTCTGTGGTGAGGGTTTTCAATCAGGTTTAGAAAAACCACAGTTTTGTTGATGGATTGTCGATGTTTTAGATCCATATCAACATCCATCCTCAGGACAAGAAGCTTGGGTTATGATTTAAGAGAGACACATCCTATAAATGCTCATTGCTAAATGCATAAAGGAGAGTTCGGTAGAACATTCCTATTTCTGCAGTTTTTTAGAAAATGTAAGTCAATGGATCTCATTTTTATTTTAACCAGTAACTTTTCAAGATGACGAATTTTGTCCAAAGTTTTCCTTCCGTACAGGAAAATAATTTGTTCAATAAATTTATGTGGTGAGGATTTTCAGTGAAGTTCAGAAAAACCACAGTTTGGTTGATGACTTGTTGAAGTTTTGGATCCATATCAGGATCCATCTTCAGGACAAGAAGCCTGGGTTATGATTTGAGAGATACACTTCCTATAAATGATAAATGGATAGAGGAGAGTTTGTTGGAAGCTTCCAATTCCTGTAGTTTTTTAGAAAATCTAAGTCAACGATTCTCTTTTTAATTTTAACCTGGAGATTTTCAAGATCATTAATTTCATCCAGAGTTTTCCTTCCATACAGGAAAATAGTCTATTCAATAAGATTTCTGTGGTGAGGGTTTTTAGTCAGGTTCGGAAAAACCATAGTTTGGTTGATGGATTTTCGACGTTTCGAATCCATATTCAGTTCAAGAAACCTGGGTTATGATTTAAGAGAGGAGCTTCCTATAAATGCTAAATGGATAGAGGAGAGTTCGGCAGAACATTCCTATTCCCGTAGTTTTTTAGAAAATCTAAGTCAGCAACTCTCTTTTCAATTTTAACCCAGAGGTTTTCAAGATCACGAATTTCATCCAGAGTTTTCCTTCCATATAGGAAAATAATCTGTTAAATAAGATTTATATGGTGAGGCTTTTTAGTCAGGTTCGGAAAAACCACAGTTTGGTTGATGGATGGTCGACGTTTCCGATCCATATCAAGATCCATCTTCATGACAAGAATCATGGGTTATGATATAAGAGAGACGCTTCCTATAAATGCTAAATGGATAGAGGAGAGTTCAATAGACTGTTCCTATTTCTGCAGTTTTTTAGAAAATCTAAGTCACTGACTCTCTTTTTAATTTTAACCCGGAGCTTTTCAAGTAATTTCATCGAGAGTTTTCCTTCCGTACATGAAAATAATCTATTCAATAAGATTTCTGTGGTGAGGGTTTTCAGTCAGGTTCATAAAATCCACAATTTGGTTGATGGATTGTCGACGTTTCAGATCCATATTAGGATCCATCTTCAGGAAAAGAAGCATGGGTTATGATTTAAGAGAGACACTTCCAATAAATGTTAAAGGGATAGAGGAGAGTTCGGTAGAACATTCTTATTCCTGCAGTTTTTTATAAAATTTAAGTCAGTGACTCCCTTTTTTAATTTTAACCCAGAGCTTTTCAAGATCATAAATTTCGTAGAGAGTTTTCCTTCCGTACAAGAAAATAATCTGTTCAATAAGATTTCTGTAGTGAGGGTTTTCAGTCAGGTTCGGAAAAGCCACAGTTTGGTTCATGGATTGTCGACATTTTAGATCCATGTCAGGATCCATCTTTACGAAAAGAAGCCTTGGTTATGATTTAAGAGAGATGCTTCCTATAAATTCTAAATGGATAGAGGAGAGTTTGGTAGAACGTTCCTATTCTTGTAGTTTTTTAGAAAATCTAACTGAATGACTCTCTTTTTAATTTTAACCCGGAGCTTTTCAAGATCACGAATTTCGTTCAGATTTTTCCTTCTATACAGTAAAATAATCTGTTCAATAAGATTTTTGTGGTGAGGGTTTTCAGTCAAGTTCAGAAAAACCACAGTTTGGTTGATGGATTGCTGACGTTTCAGATTCATATCAACATCCATCTTCACGACAAGAATCTTGGGTTATGATTTAACAAAGACACTTCCTATAAATGCTAAATGGATAGAGGAGAGTTCGGTAGAACGTTCCTATTCCTGCATCTTTTTAGAAAATCTAAGTCAACAATGCTCTTTTTAATTTTAACTCGGAGCTTTTCAAGATCATGAATTTCGTCCAGAGTTTTCCTTCCATACAGGAAAATAATCTGTTCAATAAATTTATGTGGTGAGGGTTTTCAGTGAGGTTCAGAAAAAACACAGTTTGGTTGATGGCTTGTCGAAGTTTCGGATCCATATCAGGATCCATCTTCAGGACGAGATGCCTGGGTTATGATTTAAGAGAAACGCTTCCTATAAATGCTAAATGGATAGAGGAGAGTTCGGTGGAATCTTCTTATTCCTGCTGTTCTTTAGAAAATCTAGGTCAACGACTCTCTTTTTAATTTTAACCTAGAGATTTTCAAGATCATTTATTTCGTGCAAAGTTTTCCTTTCGTACAGGAAAACAATCTGTTCAATAAGATTTCTGTGGTGAGGGTTTTTAGTCAGGTTCCAAAAAACCATAGTTTGGTTGATGGATTGTCGACATTTCAGATCCATATCAGGATCCATCTTCAGTTCAAGATGCCTGGGTTATGATTTAAGAGAGGAGATTCCTATAAATGCTAAATGGATAGAGGAGAGATCGGTAGAACATTCCCATTCCTGCAGTTTTTTAGAAAATCTAAGTCAACGACTCTCTTTTTAATTTTAACCAGTAGCTTTTCAAGACCACGAATTTCATCCAGAGTTTTCCTTCCGTACAGGAAGATAATATGTTCAATAAGATTTCTATAGTGAGGCTTTTCAGTCAGGTTCGGAAAAACCACAGTTTGGTTGATGGATTGTCAACGTTTCAGATCAATATCAGGATCCATCTTTAGGACAATAAGCCTGGGTTATGATTTAAGAGAGACACTTCCTATAAATGCTAAATGGATAGTGGAGAGTTCAGTAGAACATTCCTATTTCTGCAGTTTTTTAGAAAATCTAACTCAGCGACTCTCTTTTTAATTTTAACCCGGAGCTTTTCAAGATAACGAATTTCATCTAGAGTTTTCCTTCCGTAAAGGAAAATAATTTGTTCAATAAGATTTCTGTCGTGAGGGTTTTTAGTCAGGTTCAGAAAAACCATAGTTTGGTTGATGGATTGTCGACGTTTCAGATCCATATCAGGATCCATCTTTACGACAAGAAGCCTGGGTTATGATTTAATAGAGACGCTTCCAATAAATGCAAAATTGATAGAGGAGAGTTTGGTAGAACATTCCTATTCCTGCAGTTTTTTAGAAAATTTAAGTCAGTGACTCACTTTTTTAATTTTAACCTAGAGCATTTCAAGATCATAAATTTCATCCAGAGTTTTCCTTCCGTACAGGAAAATAATCTATTCAATAATATTTCTATGGTGAGGGTTTTCAGACAGGTTCAGAAAAACCACAGTTTGGTTGATGGATTGTCGACATTTCAGATCCATATCAGGATCCATCTTTAGGAAAAGAAGCCTGGGTTATGATTTAAGAGAGACACTTCTTATAAATGCTAAATGGATAGAGGAGAGTTCGGTAGAACGTTCCTTTTCTTGTAGTTTTTTAGAAAATCTAAGTGAATGACTCTCTTTTTAATTTTAACCCAAAGATTTTCAAGATCACGAATTTCGTTCAGATTTTTACTTCTGTACAAGAAAATAATTTGTTCATTAAGATTTATCTGGTGAGGGTTTTCAGTCAGGTTCAAAAAAACCACAGTTTGGTTGATGGATTGTCAACATTTTAGATCCATATCAGCATCCATCTTCAGGACAATAATCCTGGGTTATGATTTAAGAGAGACACTTCCTATACATGCTAAATGGATAGAGGAGAGTTCGGTAGAACATTCCTATTCCTGCAGTTTTTTAGAAAATCTAAGTTAGTGACTCTCTTTTTAATTTTAACTTGGACCTTTTCAAGATCACGAATTTCATCCAAAGTTTTGCTTCCGTACAAGAAAATAATCTGTTCAATAAATTTCTGTGGTGAGGGTTTTCAGTCAGGTTCAGAAAAACCACAGTTTGGTTGATGGCTTGTCGAAGTTTCAGATCCATATCAAGATCCATCTTTAGGACAAGAAGCCTGGGTTATGATTTAAGAGAGATGCTTCCTATAAATACTAAATGGATACAGGAGAGTTCGGTAGAACGTTCCTATTCCTGCATTTAAAAAAAAATAAGTCTGCAACTCTCTTTTTAATTTAAACTCGAAGCATTTCAAGATCACGAATTTCATCCACAGTTTTCCTTCCATACAGGAAAATGATCTTTTCAATAAGATTTCTATGGTGAGGGTTTTCAATCAGGTTCAAAAAATTCGTAGTTTGGTTGATGGATTGTCAAAGTTTCGGATACATATCAGGATCCATCTTCAGGACACAAATCTTGGGTTATGATTTAAGAGAGACTCTTCCTATAAATGATAAATGGATAGAGGAGAGTTCGCAATAATGTTCTTATTCATGCAATTTTTTATAAAATGTAAGTCAGGGGCTCTCTTTTTAATTTTAAATTGGAGCTTTTCAATATCACGAATTTCGTCCATAGTTTTTCTTCCATACAAGAAAATAATTTCTTCAATAAGATTTTTGTGGTGAGGGTTTTTAGTCAGGTTCGGAAAACACACAGTTTGGTTGATGGATTGTCGATGTTTTGGATCCATATCAGGATCCATATTCAGGACAAGAAGCCTGAGTTATGATTTAAGAGAGATGTTTCCTATAAATGCTAAATGGATAGAGGAGAGTTCAGTAGACCATTCCTATTCCTGCAGTTTTTTAAAAAATCTAAGTCAACAGCTCTCTTTTTAATTTTAACCTAGATCTTTTCAAAATCACGAATTTCATCCAGAATTTCCCTTCCATAGAGGAAAATAATCTATTCAATAGGATTTTTGTGGTGAGGGTTTTCAGTCAGGTTCGGAAAAACCACAGTTTGGTTGATGGATTGTCAACGTTTCAGATCCATATCAGGATCCATCTTCAGGATAAGAATCCTGGGTTATGATTTAAGAGAGATGCTTCCTATAAATGATAAATGGATAGAGGAGAGTTCAATAGAACATTCCTATTCCTGCAGTTTTTTAGAAAATCTAAGTCAGCGACACTCTTTTTAATTTTAACCCGAAGCTTTTCAAGATCATCAATTTCGTCCAAAGTTTTCCTTCCGTACATGAAAATAATCTGTTCAGTAAGATTTCTATGGTGTGGGTTTTCAATCAGGTTCAGAAAAACCGCAGTTTGGTTCATGGATTGTCGACGTTTCGGATCCATATCAGGATCCACCTTCAGGACAAGAATCCCGGGCTATGATTTATGAGAGACGATTCCTATAAATGATAAATGGATAGAGGAGAGTTTGGTAGAATGTTCCTAATCCTGTAGGTGTTTTAGAAAATCTAAGTCAACTACTTTCTTTTTAATTTTAACATGGAGCTTTTCAAGATCATGAATTTCGTCCAGAGATTTCCTTTCGTACAGGAAAATAATTTGTTCAATTATATTTCTGGGGTGAGGGTTTTCAGTCAGGTTCTGAAAAACCACAGTTTGGTTGATGGATTGTAGACGTTTCATATCCATATAAGGATCCATCTTCAGGAGAAGAAGCCTGGGTTATTATTTAAGAGAGAGACTTCCTATAAATTCTAAATGGATAGAGGAGAGTTCGGTAGAACATTCCTATTCCTGCAGTTTTTTAGAAAATATAAGTCAGCGACTCTCTTTTTAATTTTAACTCAAAGATTTTCAAGATCACGAATTACGTCCAGAGTTTTCCTTCTGTACAGGAAAATAGTCTATTCAATAAGATTTCTGTGGTGATGGTTTTCAGTCAGGTTCAGAAAACCCACAATTTGGTTGATGGATTGTCAACGTTTCAGATCCATATCAGAATCCATGTTCAGGACAAGAAGCCGGGGTTATGATTTAAGAGAGATGCTTCCTATAAATGATAAATGGATAGAGGAGAGTTCGGAAAAACTTTCCTATTCCTACATTTTTTTAGAAAATCTAAATTAGTGGCTCTCTTTTTAATTTTATCATGGAGCTTTTCAAGATTACGAATTTCGTCCAGAGTTTTCCTTCCATACAGGAAAACAATATGTTCAATAAGATTTTTGTGGTGAGTGTTTTCAGTTAGGTTTGGAAAAACCATAGTTTGGCTGATGGATTGTCGATGTTTCAGATCCATATCAGGATCCATCTTTAGGACAAGAATCCTGGGTTATGATTTAAGAGAGACACTTCCTATAAATGCTAAATGGAAAGAGGAGAGTTCGGTAGAACATACCTATTCCTATACTTTTTTAGAAAATCTAAGTCAGTCGCTCTCTTTTTTATTTTAACCCGGAGCTTTTCAAGGTCACGAATTTCATCCAGAGTTTTCCTTCTGTACAGGAAAATAATCTGTTCAATAAGATTTTTGTGGTGAGGGTTTTCAGTCAGTTTCGGAAAAACCATAGTTTGGTTGATGGATTGTCGACGTTTCGGATCCATATCAGGATCCATCTTTAGGAAAAGAAGCCTAGGTTATGAATTAAGAGAGATGCTTTCTATAAATGCTAAATGGATAGAGGAGAGTTCGATAGAACGTTCCTATTCCTACGGGCTTTTAGAAAATTTAAGTCAATGGCTCTCTTTTTAATTTTAACCCAGAGCTTTTCAAGATCATGAATTTCGTCTAGAATTTTCCTCCCATATAGGAAAATAATCTGTTTAATAATATTTATGTGGTGAGGGGTTTCAGTCAGGTTAAAAAAAACCACAGTTTGGTTGATGGATTGTCGATGTTTCGGATCCATGTCAGGATCCATCTTCAGGACAAGAAGCTTGGGTTATGATTTAAGAGTGATGCTTTCTATAAATGATAAATGGATAGAGGGAAGTTCGGTAGAATGTTCCTATTCCTGCAGTTTATTAGAAAATCTAAGTTATCGAATCTCTTTTTAATTTTAATGCAAACCTTTTCAAGATCACAGATTTCATCCAGAGTTTTCCTTTCTTACAGGAAAATAATTTTTTCAATAAGAATTCTGTGGTGAGGGTTTTCAGTCAAGTTCATAAAATGACATTTTGTTTGATGGATTGTCGACGTTTCAGATCCATATCAAGATCCATCTTTAGGACAAGAAGCATGGGTTATTATTTAAGAGAGATGCTTCCTATAAATGCTAAATGGATAGAGGAGAGTTCGGTAGAACACTCCTATTCCTACAGTTTTTTAGAAAATCTAAGTAAACGACTCTCTTTTTAATTTTAACCTATATCTTTTCAAGATCACAAATTTCATCCAGAGTTTTCCTTATGTACAGGAAAATTGTTTGTTCAATACGAATTCTGTGGTGAGGGATTTAAGTCAGGTTCGGAAAAACCACAGTTTGGTTGATGTATTTTCGACATTTCAGATCCATATCAGGATCCATCTTCAGGACAATAATCCTAGGTTATGATTTAAGAGAGATGCTTCCTATAAATGCTAAATGGATAGTGGAGAGTTCGGTAGAATTTCCTATTCCTGTAATTTTTTAGAAAATCTAAGTCAACGACTCTCTTTTTAATTTTAACCCAGAGCTTTTCAAGATCACGAATTTCATCCAGATTTTTCCTTCCATACAAGAAAATAATCCATTCAATAAGATTTATGTGGTGAGGTTTTTCAGTTAGGTTCGGAAAAACCACAGTTTGGTTGATGGATTTTCGACGTTTCGGATCCATATCATGATCCATCTTCAGGACAAGAAGCATGGGTTATGATTTAAGAGAGATGCTCCCTATAAATGCTAAATGGATAGAGGAGAGTTCGGTAGAACGTTCCTATTCCTTCATTTTTTTAGAAAAAATAAGTCATCGACTCTCTTTTTAATTTTAACCCAGAAATTTTCAAGATCACGAATTTCGTCCATAATTTTCCTTCCATATAGGAAAATAATATGTTCAATAAGATTTCTGTGGTGAGGGTTTTCAGTCAGTTTCGAAAAAACCATAGTTTCATTGATGGATTGTTGACATTTCGAATCCATATCAGGATCCATCTCCAGGACAAGATGCTTGGGTTATGATTTAAGAGAGGAGCTTCCTATAAATGCTAAATGGATAGAGGAGAGTTCAGTAGAACGTTCCTATTCCTGTAGCTTTTTTTGAAAATCTAATTCAATGAATCTGTTTTTAATTTTAACCCAGAGCTTTTCATGATCACGAATTTCTTTTAGATTTTTCCTTCCATACAGGAAAATAATCTGTTAAATAAGATTTTTGTGGTGAGGGTTTTCAGTCAGGTTCGAAAAAACCACAGTTTGGTTGATGGATTTTCGACGTTTCAGATCCATATCGGGATCCATATTGAGGACAAGAAGCTTGGGTTATGATTTAAGAGAGATGCTTCCTATAAATGTTATATGGATAGAGGAGAGTTCGGTAGAATGTTCCTATTCTTGCAGTTTTTTAAAAAATCTAAGTCAACGACTCTGTTTTAAATTTTAGCACGCAACTTTTCTAGATCACGATTTTAGTCTAGAGTTTTCCTTCCATACAGGAAAATAATTTGTTCAATAATATTTCTGTGGTGAGGGTTTTCAGTCAGGTTCAGAAAAACCACAGTTTGGCTGATGTATTTTCGACGTTTCAGATCCATATTAGGATCCATCTTTAGGACAAGAAGCTTGGGTTATGATTTAAGAGAGACGCTTCCTATAAATTCTAAATGGATAGAGGAGAGTTCGGTTGAACGTTCCTATTCCTGAAATTTTTTAGAAACTCTAAGTTGTTGGGCTCTAAAGATGTCTTAAAATATAACCTGTATGCATCATCCAAAGGTAGGCGCTGGCACAAGTGTTTACTTGTTTCCTATGTAGGTTCTTACCTTCCGTTTTCAATACCCATCCTCTAGAGATGCAACCCCTGCAAAGGGACAACAATCGTAACAAAAGGAACAACAATCGTTCCGTTCAAATGAACAGCAAAAGGAATAGTAATCGTGACAAGGGAACGATAGTCGTTATATTGGGATGAACTAATGTTGTAGTACTTTCCCAACTATCTAATTTGTCAACCCAGGGTTCATAAACTGACGAACCACACGCAAAGTATATGCAAGATTGAAGCAAGACTAATCTAATCTAATGTTTAAGCTACAACTGAAATTGAATCATTAATCTAACACATGACTGAAATAAAATCATTAATCTAACGCACGACTTGGAATTGAATTAATCTAGTTGCGTAAATGAAATTAATCTAGGAATGGGAAATTGCGTGAAGGAAATTAATCTAGAAATGGAGAACCACATGAAGGAAGAGCAAATACAACAAGTGAAGAGTTGAATGGCATAACAACATATGTGAGATCTCACCAATGAAGCAATCTTATATTATAATAATAAAATCAATCTTTATAAAAGAATAATGAAAGCAAGAAAACCAAAACCATGAATCAAATCTAATTACATAATCTAACTGAATCCTAATTCCTCTTCTACTTAAATCCTCATGAAGAGAGAGCACTCTCTTTTATACATGAGAGCCTTGAAGATAAGATAACCATCTCATTATTACAGATCCACTTTTCTCTCAACTACTTTTCCATTATTACAAAATATAATCCCTTCAAATCCTCACACATATCTCTCATATATCTTGGATAAGATATTCCAACCAAATCTCCATGATA
>JASDQU010736892.1:89512-102519 GCA_032191745.1 Picea mariana
TTTTTTAGAAAATCTAAGTCAACGACTCTGTTTTTAATTTTAACCCAGAGCTTTTCAAGATCACGAATTTCATCCAGAGTTTTCCTTCCATACAAGAAAATAATATGTTCAATAAGATTTATGTGGTGAGGGTTTTCAGTCAGGTTCGAAAAAACCATTGTTTGGTTGATGGATTGTTGACGTTTCGGATCCATATCAGGATCCATCTTCAGGACAAGAAGCATGGGTTATGATTTAAGAGAGATGCTTCCTATAAATGATAAATGGATAGAGGAGAGTTCAGTGGAATGTTCCTATTCCTGCATTTTTTTAGAAAATCTAAGTCATCGACTCTGTTTTTAATTTTAACCCAGAACTTTTCAAGATCATGAATTTCGTCCATAATTTTCCTTTCGTACAGGAAAATAATATGTTCAATAAGATTTTTGTGGTGAGGGTTTTTAGTCAGGTTTGGAAAAACCACAGATTCATTGATGGATTGTCGAAATTTTGGATCCATATTAGGATCCATCTTCAGGACAAGAAGCCTAGGTTATGATTTAAGAGAGATGCTTCCTATAAATGTTAAATGGATAGAGGAGAGTTCGGTAGAACGTTCCTATTCCTGCAGTTTCTTATGAAATCTAAGTCAATGACTCTCTTTTTAATTTTAACCCAGAGCTTTTCAAGATCATGAATTTCATCCAGATTTTTCCTTACGTACAGGAAAATTATCTGTTCAATAAGAATTATGTGGTGAGGGTTTTCAGTCAGGTTTGAAAAAACCACAATTTGGTTGATGGATTTTTGATGTTTCAGATCCATATAAGGATCCATCTTCAGGACAAGAAGCCCAGGTTATGATTTAAGAGAGACACTTCCTATAAATGCTAAATGGATAGAGGAGAGTTCAGAAGAAAGTTCCTATTCCTGCAATTTTTTAGAAAATCTAAGTCAGCGACTCTGTTTTTACTTTTAACCCAGAGATTTTCAAGATCACGAATTTCATCCAGAGTTTTCCTTCTGTACAAGAAAATAATATGTTCAATAAGATTTATGTGGTGAGGGTTTTCAGTCAGGTTCGAAAAAACCATAGTTTTGTTGATGGATTGTCGATGTTTCGGATCCATATCAGGATCCATCTTCAGGACAAGAAGCATGGGTTATGATTTAAGAGAGATGCTTCCTATAAATGATAAATGGATAGAAGAGAGTTCGGTGGAATGTTCCTATTCTTGCATTTTTTTAGAAAATCTAAGTCATCAGCTCTGTTTTTAATTTTAACCCAGAACTTTTCAAGATCATGAATTTCGTCCATAATTTTCCTTTCATACAGGAAAATAATCTATTCAATAAGATTTCTGTGGTGAGGGTTTTAAGTCAGGTTCATAAAAACCACAGATTCATTGATGGATTGTCGAAATTTTGGATCCATATCAGGATCCATCTTCAGGATAAGAAGCCTAGGTTATGATTTAAGAGAGATGCTTCCTATAAATGTTAAATGGATAGAGGAGAGTTTGGTAGAACGTTCCTATTCTTGCAGTTTTTTTTTTTAAATCTAAGTCAGCGAATTGCTTTTTAATTTTAACCTCGAGCTTTTCAAGATCACGGATTGCTTCCAAAGTTTTCCTTCCGTACAGGAAAATAATCTATTCAATAAGATTTCTATGGTGAGGATTTTCAGTCAGGTTCGGAAAAACCACAGTTTGGTTGATGGATTTTCGACGTTTCATATCCATATCAGGATCCATATTCAGAACAAGAAGCCTGGGTTATTATTTAAGAGACACGCTTCCTATAAATGCTATATGGATAGAGGAGAGTTCAGTAGAACGTTCCTATTCCTGCAGTTTTTTAAAATATCTAAGTCAACGACTCTCTTTTAAATTTTAACACGCAACATTTCTAGATCATGATTTTCGTCCAGAGTTTTCCTTCCATATAGGAAAATAATATGTTCAATAAGATTTCTGTGGTGAGGGTTTTCAGTTAGGTTCGGAAAAACCACAGTTTGGTTGATGGATTGTCGATGTTTCAGATCCATATCAAGATCCATCTTTAGGACAAGAAGCCTGGGTTATTATTTAAGAGAGACACTTCCTATGAATGCTAAATGGATAGAGGAGAGTTCGGTAGAATGTTCCTATTCCTGCAGTTTTTTAGAAACTATAAGCCAACGACAATCTTTTTAATTTTAACCCAGAGTTTTTCAAGATCACAAATTTTGTCCAGAGTTTTCCTTCCGTACAGGAAAATAATCCGTTTAATAAGTGGTGAGGGTTTTAGGTCAGGTTCTGAAAAAACACAATTTGGTTGATGCATTGTCGACATTTCGGATCCATATCAGGATCCATATTCAGGAAAAGAAGCCTGGGTTATGATTTAAGAGAGACGCTTTGTATAAATGCTAAATGGATGGAGGAGAGTTTGGCAGAACGTTCCTATTCCTGCAGTTTTTTAGAAAATCTAAGTGAACGATTCTCTTTTTAATTTTAACCATGATCTTTTCAAGATCATGAATTTCATACAGAGCTTTCCTTCTTTACAGGAAAATAATCTGTTCAATAAAATTTCTATGGTGATGGTTTTTAGTCAGGTTCAGAAAAACCATAGTTTGGTTGATGGATTGTCAATGTTTTGTATGCATATCAGGATCCATCTTCAGGACAAGAATCCTGGGTTATAACTTAAGAGAAAAGCTTCCTATAAATGCTAAATGTATAGAGGAGTGTTTGGTAGTACATTCCTATTCCTGCAGTTTTTTAGAAGATCTAAGTTAGCGACTCTCTTTTTAATTTTAACTGGAGCTTTTCAAGATCACAAATTCCGTCCAGAGCTTTCCTTCCGTACAGGAAAATAATCTATTCAATAAGATTTTTGTGGAGAGGGTTTTCAGTTAGGTTCAGAAAAGCCACAATTTGGTTGATGGATTTTCGACCTTTCAGATACATATTAGGATCCATCTTCAGGACAAGAAGCTTGGGTTATGATTTACAAGAGACGCTTCCTATAAATGCTAAATGGATAGAGGAGATTTCGGTAGAACGTTCCTATTCCTGTAGTTTTAAAAAAATCTAAGTCAACGTCTCTCTTTTTAATTTGAACCTGAAGCTTTTCAAGATCAAGAATTTCGTCCAGAGTTTTCCTTCAGTACAAGAAAATAATATATTCAATAAGATTTTTGTGGTTAGGATTTTCAGTCCGGTTCAGAAAAACCACAGTTTGGTGGATGGATTGTCGACGTTTTAGATCCATATCAGGATCCATCTTCAGGACAGGAAGCCTGGGTTATGATTTAAGAGAGACGCTTCCTATAAATGCTAAATGGATAGAGGAGAGTTTAGTAGAACGTTCCTATTTCTGCAGTTTTTTAGAAAATCTAAGTCAGCGACTCTCTTTTTAATTTTAACCTGGAGATTTTCAAGATTACGAATTTCGTCTAGATTTTTCCTTCCATAAAGGAAAATAATCTGGTCAATAAGATTTATGTGGTGAGGGTTTTCATTCAAGTTCGGAAAAACCAAATTTGGTTCATGGATTTTTGACGTTTCAGATCCATATCAAGATCCATCTTCAGGACAAGAAGCCTGGGTTATAATTTAAGAGAGACACTTCCTATAAATGCTAAATGGATAGAGGAGAGTTTGGTAGAACGTTCCAATTCCTGCAGTTTTTTAGAAGATCTAAGTCAACAACTCTCTTTTTAATTTTAACTTGGAGATTTTCAAGATCACAAATTCCGTCCAGAGTTTTCCTTCCATACAGGAAAATAATCTGTTTAATAAGATTTTTATGGTGAGGGTTTTCAGTCAGGTTCGGAAAAGCCACAGTTTTGTTAATGGATTTTCGATGTTTCAAATACATATTAGGATCCATCTTCAAGACAAGAAGCCCAGGTTATGATTTACGAGAGACGCTTCCTATAAATGCTAAATGAATAGAGGAGAGATCGGTAGAACCTTTCTATTCCTGCAGTTTTAAAAAAAATCTAAGTCAACGATTCCATTTTTAATTTGAACCCAGAGCTTTTCAAGATCAAGAATTTTGTCCAGAGTTTTCCTTTCGTACAAGAAAATAATCTATTCAATAAGATTTCTATGGTGAGGGTTTTCATTTATGCTCGGAAAATCCATACTTTGGTTGATGGATTGTCAATGTTTCAGACTCATATCAGGATCCGTCTTTAGGACAAGAAGCCTGGGTTATGATTTAAGAGAGACACTTCCTATAAATGCTAAATGGATAGAGGAGAGTTTGGTAGAATGTTCCTATTCCTGCAGTTTTTTTGAAAATCTAAGTGAGCGACTCTCTTTTTAATTTTAGCTCAGAGATTTTCAAGATCACAAATTTTGTCCAGAGTTTTCCTTTCGTATAGGAAAATAATCTGTTCAATAAGAATTTTGTGGTGAGGGTTTTCAGTGAGGTTCGGAAAAACCATAGTTTGGTTGATGGACTGTCGACGTTTCAGATCCATATTAGGATCCATCTTTAGGACAAGAAGAGTGGGTTATGATTTAAGAGAGACGCTTCCTATAAATGCTAAATGGATAGAGGAGAGTTCGGTGGAACCTTCATATTCCTGCAGTTTTTTAGAAAATCTAAGTCAGTGACTCTCTTTTTAATTTTAACCTGGAGATTTTCAAGATCATTAATTTCATACAGAGTTTTCCTTCTGTACAGGAAAATAATCTATTCAATAAGATTTCTGTGGTGAGGGTTTTTAGTCAGGTTTGGAAAAACCATAGTTTGGTTGATGGATTATCGATGTTTCAGATCCATATCATGATCCATCTTCAGTTCAAGAAGCCTGGGATATGATTTAAGAGAGGAGATTCCTATAAATGCTGAATCGATATAGGAGAGTTTGATAGAACATTCCTATTCCTACAGTTTTTTAGAAAATCTAGGTCAGCGGCTCTCTTTTTAATTTTAACCCGGAGCTTTTCAAGATCACGAATTTCATCTAGAGTTTTTCGTCTGTATAGGAAAATAATATGTTCAATAAGATTTCTATGATGACGCTTTTCAGTCAGGTTCAAAAAAACCACAGTTTGGTTGATGGATTGTCAATGTTTCAGATCCATATCAGGATCCATCTTCAGGACAAGAATCCTGGGTTATGATTTGAGAGAGACGCTTCCTATAAGTGCTAAATGGATAGAGGAGAGTTCAGTAGAACGTTCCTATTTCTGCAGGTTTTTAGAAATCTAAGTCAACGATTCTCTTTTTAATTTTAACCTAGAGATTTTCAAGATCATGAATTTCATCCAAATTTTTCCTTCTGTACAGGAAAATAATCTATTCAATAACATTTCTGTGTTGAGGGTCTTCAGTCAGGTTCAGAAAAACCACAGTTTGGTTGATGGATTGTCGACGTTTAAGATCCATATCAGGATCCATCTTTAGGACAAGAATCCTGGGTTATGATTTAAGAGAGACACTTCGAATAAATGCTAAATGGATAGAGGAGAGTTTGGTAGAACATTCCTATTCCTGCAGTTTTTTAGAAAATTTAAGTCAGTGACTCCCTTTTTTAATTTTAACCCGGAGCTTTTCAAGATCATAAATTTCGTCCAGAGTTTTCCTTCCGTATAGGAAAATAATCTATTCAATAAGATTTATGTGGTGAGGGTTTTCAGTTAGGTTCGGAAAAACAATAGTTTGGTTGATGGATTGTCGAAATTTCAGATCTATGTATGGATCCATATTTAGGAAAAGAAGCCTGGGTTATGATTTAAGAGAGACATTTCCTATAAATGATAAATGGATAGAGGAGAGTTCGGTAGAACGTTCCTATTCTTGCAGCTTTTAAGAAAATCTAAGTGAACGACTCTCTTTTTAATTTTAACCTAGAGATTTTCAAGATCACGAATTTCATTTAGATTTTTCCTTCTGTACAGGAAAATAATTTGTTCAATAAGATTTCTGTGGTGAGGGTTTTCATTCAAGCTTAGAAAAACCACAGTTTGGTTGATGGATTGTCAACGTTTCAGATCCATATCAACATCCATCTTCAGGACAAGAACCCTGGGTTATGATTTAAGAGAGACGCTTCCTATAAATGCTAAATGGATAGAGGAGAGTTTGGTAGAACGTTCCTATTCCTGCAGTTTTTTAGAAAATCTAAGTCAGTGGCTGTCTTTTTAATTTGAACCCGAAGCTTTTCAAGATCACGAATTTTGTCCAGAATTTTCCTTCCGTACAGGAAAACAATCTGTTTAATAAATTTATGTGGTGAGGGTTTTCAGTGAGGTTCAGAAAAACCACAGTTTGGTTGATGGCTTGTCGAAGTTTCAGATCCATATCAGGATCCATCTTTAGGACAAGAAGAGTGGGTTATTATTTAAGAGAGACTCTTACTATAAATGCTAAATGGATAGAGGAGAGTTCGGTGGAACCTTCCTATTCCTGCAGCTTTTAAGAAAATCTAAGTCAACGACTCTCTTTTTAATTTTAACCTGGAGATTTTCAAGATCATTAATTTCATCCAGAGTTTTCCTTCCGTACAGAAAAATAATCTGTTCAATAAGATTTCTGTGGTGAGGGTTTTTAGTCAGGTTTGGAAACACCATAGTTTGGTTGATGGATTATCGACATTTCATATCCATATCAGGATCCATATCCAGTTCAAGAATCCTGTGTTATGTTTTAAGAGAGGAGCTTCCTATAAATGCTAAATGGATAGAGGAGAGTTCAGTAGAACATTCCTATTCCTGCAGTTTTTTAGAAAATCTAAGTCAGCGACACTCTTTTTAATTTTAACTTGGAGCTTTTCAAGATCACAAATTTCATCCATAGTTTTCCTTCCGTACAAGAAAATAATCTGTTCAATAAGATTTCTATGGTAAGGATTTTTAGTCAGGTTCGGAAAAACTACAGTTTGGTTGATGGATTGTCAACATTTACGATCCATATCAGGATATATATTTAGGACAAGAAGCCTGGGTTATGATTTAAGAGATATGCTTCTTATAAATGATAAATGGACAGAGGAGAGTTCATTAGAACGTTCTTATTTCTGCAGTTTTTTAGAAAATCTACGTCAATGACTCTCTTTTTAATTTTAACCAAGAGCTTTTCAAGATCATGAATTTCATCCATAGTTTTCCTTCCTTACAGGAAAATAATCTGTTCAATAAGATTTCTTTGGTGAGGTTTTTCAGTCAAGTTCAAAAAAACCATAGTTTGGTTGATGGATTGTCGATGTTTCGGATCCATATCAGGATCCATCTTTAGGACAAGAATCCTAGGTTATGATTTAAGAGAGACACTTCCAATAAATGCTAAATGGATAGAGGAGAGTTCGGTAGAACATTCCTATTCCTGCAATTTTTTAGAAAATTTCAGTCAGTGACTCCCTTTTTTAATTTTAACCCAGAGATTTTCAATATCATAAATTTCGTCCAGAGTTTTCCTTTCGTACTGGAAAATAATCTGTTCAATAAGATTTATGTGGTGAGGGTTTTCAATCAGGTTCGAAAAAACCAAAGTTTGGTTGATGCATTCTCGAAATTTCAGATCCATATTAGGATCCACCTTTAGGAAAAGAATCCTCTGTTATGATTTAAGAGAGATGCTTCCTATAAATGATAAATGGATAGAGGAGAGTTCGGTAGAATGTTCCTATTCCTACATTTTTTTAGAAAATCTAAGTTAGCGACTCTCTTTTTAGTTTTAACCCAGAGCTTTTCAAGATCACAAATTTCATCCATAGTTTTCCTTTCGTACATGAAAATAATATGTTCAATAAATTTCTGGGGTGAGGTTTTTGAGTCAGGTTCAGAAAAACCACAATTTGGTTGTTGGCTTGTCAAAGTTTTAGATCCATATCAGGATCCATCTTTAGGACAAGAACCCTGTGTTATGATTTAAGAGAGATGTTTCCTATAAATACTAAATGGATAGAGAAGAGTTCAATAGAACATTCCTATTCCTGCAGTTTTTTAAAAAATCTAAGTCTACAACTCTCTTTTTAATTTAAACCTGGAGCTTTTCAAGATCACGAATTTCATCCAGAGTTTTCCTTCCGTACATGAAAATAATATGTTCAATACGATTTTTGTGGTGAGGGTTTTCAGTCAGGTCCGGAAAAACCATAGTTTGGTTGATGGATTGTAGACGTTTTAGATCCATATCAGGATCCATCTTCATGAGAAGAAGCCTGGGTTATTATTTAAAAGAGATGTTTCCTATAAATTCTAAATGGATTGAGGAGAGTTCGGTATAACATTCCTATTCCTACAGTTTTTTAGAAAATCTAAGTCAACGACTCTCCTTTCAATTTTAACCCGAAGCTTTTCAAGATCATGAATTGCGTCCAGAGTTTTCCTTCCATACAGGAAAATAATCTGTTCAATAAGATTTCTCTAGTGACGGTTTTCAGTCAGGTTCAGAAAACCCACAGTTTGGTTGATGGATTGTCAATGTTTCCGATCCATATCAGAATCCATCTTCAGGACAAGAAGCATGGGTTATGATTTAAGAGAGATGCTTCCTATAAATACTAAATGGATAGAGGAGAGTTCGGCAAAACTTTCCTATTCCTATAGTTTTTTACAAATTCTAAATCAACGACTCTCTTTTTAATTTTAACCCGAAGATTTTCAAGATCATGAATTTCATCTAGAGTTTTCCTTCCATACAGGAAAATAATATATTCAATAAGATTTTTGTGGTGAGCGTTTTTAGTCAGGTTTGGAAAACCCATAGTTTGGTTGATGGATTTTCAACGTTTTGGATCCATATCAGGATCCATCTTTAGGACAAGAAGCCCAAGTTATGATTTAAGAGAGACACTTCCTATAAATGCTAAATGGATAGAGGAGAGTTCGATAGAACATACCTATTCCTATAGTTTTTTAGAAAATCTAATTCAGTGGATCTCTTTTTTATTTTAACCCGGAGCTTTTGAAGGTCACGAATTTCATCGAGAGTTTTCCTTCTGTACAGGAAAATGATCTGTTCAATAAGATTTTTGTGGTGAGGGTTTTCAGTTAGGTTTAGAAAAATGAAAGTTTGGTTGATGGATTGTCGACGTTTCGGATCCATATCAGGATCCATCTTCAGGACAAGAAGCCTAGTTTATGAGTTAAGAGAGACGCTTCCTATAAATGCTAAATGGATAGAGGAGAGTTCGGTATAATGTTCCTATTCCTGCATTTTTTTAGAAAATCTAAGTCAGGGAATCGCTTTTTAATTTTAACAGGGAGCTTTTCAAGATCACGAATTTCGTTCAGAGTTTTCCTTTTTTACAGGAAATAATATGTTCAATAAGAATTATATGGTGAAGGTTTTCATTCAGGTTCGGAAAAATGACAGTTTGGTTGATTGATTGTCAATGTTTCGGATCCATATCAGGATCCATCTTCAGGACAAGAAGCATGGGTTATGATTTATGAGAGACACTTCCTATAAATGCTAAATGGATAGAGGGGAGTTCGGTAGAACATTCCTATTCCTGCAGTTTTTTAGAAAATCTAAGTCAGCGACTCTCTTTTTAATTTTAACTTGGAGATTTTCAAGATCACGTATTTTGTCCAGAGTTTTCCTTCCATACAGGAAAATAATCTGTTCAATAAGATTTCTATGGTGAGGCTTTTCAGTCAGGTTCGAAAAAATGACAGTTTGGTTGATGGATTGTTGACGTTTTTGATCCATATCAAGATCCATCTTCAGGACACGAAGCTTAGGTTATGATTTAAGAGAGACACTTCCTATAAATGCTAAATGTATAGAGGAGAGTTCAATAGAATGTTCCTATTTCTGCAGTTTTTTAGAAAATCTAAGTCAACGACTCTCTTTTTAAATTTAACACGGAGCTTTTCAAGATCATGAATTTCATCCAGAGTTTTCCTTCCGTATAGGAAAATAATCTGTTCAATAAGATTTCTGTGGTGAGAGTTTTCAGTCAGGTTCGGAAAAACCCAGTTTGGTTGATGGATTGTCGACATTTCAAATCCATATCAGGATCCATCCTTAGGACAAGAATCCTGGGTTATGATTTAAGAGAGATGCTTCCAATAAATGCTAAATTCATAGAGGAGAGTTCGATAGAACATTCCTATTACTGCAGGTTTTTAGAAAATTTAAGTCAGTGTCTCCCTTTTTTAATTTTAACATGGAGATTTCAAGATCATAAATTGCGTCTAGAGTTTTCCTTCCGTACAGGAAAATAATCTGTTCAATAAGATTTCTATGGTGAGGGTTTTCTGTCAAGTTTAAAAACACGACATTTTTGTTGATGGATTGTCGACATTTTAGATCCATAACAAGATCCATCTTTAGGAAAAGAATCTTGGGTTATGTTTTAAGAGAGACGCTTCCTATAAATGCTAAATGGATAGAGGAAAGTTCGGTAGAACGTTCCTATTCTTGCATTTTTTTAGAAAATCTAAGTGAATGACTCTCTTTTTAATTTTAACCAAGAGATTTTCAATATCATGAATTTCGTTCAGATTTTTCCTTCTGTACAGGAAAATAATATGTTCAAAAATATTTCTGTGGTGAGGGTTTTCAATCAGGTTCAGAAAAACCACAGTTTGGTTGATGGATTGTCTACGTTTCAGATCCATATCAACATCCATCCTTAGGACAAGAAGCTTGGGTTATGATTTAAGAGAGACACATCCTATAAATGCTAAATGCATAAAGGAGAGTTCGGTAGAACATTCCTATTTCTGCAGTTTTTTAGAAAATCTAAGTCAATGGATCTCTTTTTTATTTTAACCAGTAGCTTTTCAAGATCACAAATTTTGTCCAAAGTTTTCCTTCCGTACAGGAAAATAATTTGTTCAATAAATTTATGTGGTGAGGGTTTTCAGTGAAGTTCAGAAAAACCACAGTTTGGTTGATGACTTGTCGAAGTTTTGGATCCATATCAGGATCCATCTTCAGGACAAGAAGCCTGGGTTATGATTTGAGATAGACACTTCCTATAAATGATAAATGGATAGAGGAGAGTTTGTTGGAAGCTTCCAATTCCTATAATTTTTTAGAAAATCTAAGTCAACGACTCTCCTTTTAATTTTAACCTGGAGATTTTCAAGATCATTAATTTCATCCAGAGTTTTCCTTCCGTACAGGAAAATAGTCTATTCAATAAGATTTTTGTGGTGAGGGCTTTTAGTCAGGTTCGGAAAAACCATAGTTTGGTTGATGGATTTTCGACGTTTCAGATCCATATTCAGTTCAAGAAACTTGGGTTATGATTTAAGAGAGGAGCTTCCTATAAATGCTAAATGGATAGAGGAGAGTTCGGCAGAACATTCCTATTCCTACAGTTTTTTAGAAAATCTAAGTCAACAACTCTCTTTTCAATTTTAACCCAGAGGTTTTCAAGATCACGAATTTCATCCAGAGTTTTCCTTCCATACAGGAAAATAATCTGTTAAATAAGATTTATATGGTGAGGCTTTTCAGTCAGGTTCGGAAAAACCACAGTTTGGTTGATGGATTGTCGACGTTTCCGATCCATATCAGGATCCATCTTCATGACAAGAATCATGGGTTATGATATAAGAGAGACGCTTCCTATAAATGCTAAATGGATAGAGGAGAGTTCAATAGAATGTTCCTATTTCTGCAGTTTTTTAGAAAATCTAAGTCACTGACTCTCTTTTTAATTTTAACCCGGAGCTTTTCAAGTAATTTCATCCAGAGTTTTCCTTCCGTACATGAAAATAATCTATTCAATAAGATTTCTGTGGTGAGGGTTTTCAGTCAGGTTCATAAAATCCACAGTTTGGTTGATGGATTGTCGATGTTTCGGATCCATATTAGGATCCATCTTCAGGACAAGAAGCATGGGTTATGATTTAAGAGAGGCACTTCCAATAAATGTTAAAGGGATACAGGAGAGTTACGTAGAACATTCTTATTCCTGCAGTTTTTTATAAAATTTAAGTCAGTGACTCCCTTTTTTAATTTTAACCCGGAGCTTTTCAAGATCATAAATTTCGTAGAGAGTTTTCCTTCCGTACAAGAAAATAATCTGTTCAATAAGATTTCTGTAGTGAGGGTTTTCAGTCAGGTTCGGAAAAGCCACAGTTTGGTTCATGGATTGTCGACATTTTAGATCCATGTCAGGATCCATCTTTACGAAAAGAAGCCTTGGTTATGATTTAAGAGAGATGCTTCCTATAAATTCTAAATGGATAGAGGAGAGTTTGGTAGAACGTTCCTATTCTTGTAGTTTTTTAGAAAATCTAACTGAATGACTCTCTTTTTAATTTTAACCCGGAGCTTTTCAAGATCACAAATTTCGTTTAGATTTTTCCTTCTATACAGTAAAATAATCTGTTCAATAAGATTTCTGTGGTGAGGGTTTTCAGTCAAGTTCAGAAAAACCACAGTTTGGTTGATGGATTGCCGACGTTTCAGATCCATATCAACATCCATCTTCATGACAAGAATCCTGGGTTATGATTTAACAAAGACACTTCCTATAAATGCTAAATGGATAGAGGAGAGTTTGGTAGAACGTTCCTATTCCTGCATCTTTTTAGAAAATCTAAGTCAACAATGCTCTTTTTAATTTTAACCCAGAGCTTTTCAAGATCATGAATTTCGTCCAGAGTTTTCCTTCCATACAGAAAAATAATCTGTTCAATAAATTTATGTGGTGAGGGTTTTCAGTGAGGTTCAGAAAAAACACAGTTTGGTTGATGGCTTGTCGAATTTTCGGATCCATATCAGGATCCATCTTCAGGACGAGAAGCCTGGGTTATGATTTAAGAGAAACGCTTCCTATAAATGCTAAATGGATAGAGGAGAGTTTAGTGGAATCTTCTTATTCCTGTTGTTTTTTAGAAAATCTAGGTCAACGACTCTCTTTTTAATTTTAACCTAGAGATTTTCAAGATCATTTATTTCGTGCAGAGTTTTCCTTTCGTACAGGAAAATAATCTGTTCAATAAGATTTCTGTGGTGAGGGTTTTTAGTCAGGTTCCGAAAAACCATAGTTTGGTTGATGGATTGTCGACATTTCAGATCCATATCAGGATCCATCTTCAGTTCAAGATGCCTGG